>QJNU01000901.1:0-23705 GCA_004154915.1 Monosporascus ibericus
TTTTATTTATTTTATTTATTTTATTTATTTTATTTATTTTATTTATTTTATTTATTTTATTTATTTTATTTATTTTATTTATTTTATTTATTTTATTTATTCTATTTTTTTTGGAAAGAAATCCTCTATATGCCCACAAGGTATTATTGTAACTAACCGTAGTGGTTGGAAGTGACGGTTAAACGCATCGCTCTTTTTTGGTCAATGGTCGGATCCATTTTCTGCAATGGAGGAGGCGCGGGATTGGGTCGCCCTGACCGCTTCCTTTTGCTTATATGAACCCGCCGAATCACCGGCAGAGACATCCCGCCTCTTAAGGCCATTCGAGACCCACCTCTATATATACCATGCCAGTACAGGAGGGCCCGTTGCCATTGATGGTATAGTCAAGTGTCTCCAAAGCGGCGTTCAAGCTGCATAGAGAATTGCCTCCATGCGGTCTTGCTGTACTAGGCATCGGTACCGAACGAGGCAGTACCATCGGAATGGAACCACATCAGTTTAAGCTCTGCGGGAGTGCGGACCGATAGCTCGGCTATCTTAGTCGCTTCTCTTCGGGAAGAAACCGCCGAAAATGCATTCGCCACTTGGACGACATGGGTCATCCATCTCTTTAGGTCTCGAGGTATGGGTAAACTGAAGATTCCATGTTCCTTTTATAGTTCGGTCGATCGCCACTTTTTAAAGGTGGTATTTCTGGCAACTTGCACCCTTGGACATCTGCTTGTTGCACGAAATCGAGCACGAGCTTTGCTCTTCCTGTATTCCGTCATCTTTTAGTGTCGGTGCGGCCGATCGATCACCACATCCTTCAGCCGCCATGAAGCTTCTTGGTTATGCCACAGTTGGCGCCTTGGCGCCTTGGATTGCCTCCGCTGCCAGCGCAAGCAAGAGCGGATCCTGTGTGCGTACCATGATAGAGTCCTCCCATGTCGTGTAATTATGGCTGACTGTCTCGCCAGTGCCGTGCCCTCGCCAAAGTGGACAGCCTCGCCGGCAAGGTTGTGTATCCCGACACCGAACTCTACGAGGATCGATTGGATTCGTACTGGTCGAAGAGTGCAGCGCTTGAGCCTTGGTGCATGGTTCTGCCGCTGACTGCGAAGGACGTCTCTTCGGTTATGAAGGTTATTTCGAAAAAGAAATGCCCCTTTGGCATCCGAAGCGGCGGACACAGCCAATTTGCAGGTTCTAGCAGCGTAGAGGAAGGAATCACAATCGACCTGGGTTCGTCGCAACCATTTTGTGGAGCGGGTATAGGGAATGAGGTATACTGATAGGCTATAACAGGTTATATGAACGCCACTTCGTATGACCCGGAGGAGAAGATGGCCTCAGTCTGGCCTGGCTCCATGTGGAGGGATGTATATGCCACGTTGGCGCCATATGACGTGTCTATTACCGGTGGTCGAGCAGACCTCGTTGGTGTCGGCGGTTTCATCACGGGCGGTGGTTACTCGTTCTACCTTGGTGCTCATGGGTTCGCTTGCGACAATGTTCGGAACTTCGAAGTCGTTCTCGCTGACGGCCGGATCGTCAATGCCAACGCAAACGAGAATTCTGACCTTTGGAAAGCATTGAAGGGCAGCTCTGGGAACCTTGGCCTCGTTACTCGATTCGATATGGGTAGGTTGACGCTTACGTCCTTTCTACTCCGCCGAGGAGTCCCGCCTCGTGGTGTCTTAAACTCATCTATTCGATGACCAAATACTAATCGTAAGCAACAAAGATGTTGTTGAGTCAGCCAGTATCTGGGGAGGCTCGACGTTCTACGACTTGAGCCAGAAGGACGCCGTCTTCAATGCGTACGTCGAGTTTACCGAGAACATGGCATCGGACGAGCAGAGTCAGGCAATTCTGCACCTGCCCTACGCAGGCGAGTTTTTTCTAAAAACGATTCTATCCAACGGTGCAGCTGTTGTCGAACCTCTCGCTTTTGTTGATTACCTGGACATACCGAGCCTCTCCAGTACGCTGCGGTCAACCAACATTTCCGACATCACCCTCGAGAACAGCGGCAATCAGCCGATCGGCATCTAGTAAGTCGAGAATGGTCAGCATAATTGCGAAGTATGACTAATGGTTGACTTCAGTGCCGACTGGTTCGTTGGCTTGTATAAGAATGATATCCGAATCATCCAGTTCGTCGACATGAAGCACGCGGAGTACGTAGCCAAGATGGAAGCAGCACTGGGCCCGGACGCCGTTGTCGAGACTCTCTGCCAATTCCAACCCCTCACTGAGTCATCTATAAGACACAGCGAACTCAAGGGTGGCAATGTCTTGGGTCTCGAACCTATCGTCAAGGATGGTGCGACGCAGATGTGGCTTTTCACTATGCAGGTGTACAATGCCGAGGACGAGACTAAGGTTATCCCGCTCGCAAAGCAATTTTTGGACGAGGTGGATGAGTACGCGGACTCTATCGGGATCAACTTGAACTGGCGGTACTTGAACTACGCATACAAGGACCAGGACCCCATCGCGGAATATGGCGCCGATGCCATCAACACGATCAAGGCTGCGGCCGCGAAATATGATCGTAAGGGAGTATTCCAAAAGCTACGCCGATCTGGGTTCAAGATTCCGGCATAGAGTGGAATGTGGAGGACGTTAGGATGAAAAATGACCTGTCCTACGCATTTCGGTGCTGTGGATTCGTATGAATTATGAAGTAATGATCCCACGTGTTGGTTGACATACACTGATATTCTAACGGTAGTTAAAACTTAAGTTCTAACCGCAAAGTTCTCATCCAAGAGTCAAAGGAAGAAAGACAGCTGAATTGTATTATGAGCTATTGTGACCCTCAAAACCCCCATATCGTTCAAGCTAAGCTTGCCTGTGGCATGAAGTCTCTGCGCCACGTGACTAGAAGCATTCCCGAAGCACTGCGGGCCATTCAGATGTCTCTATTGGCTAATTATAACTTGGAAGTGGAAAGAGTACAGAGCGATGAAGCAGTATAACGGGGGACACCTCTCGAGAGTTGCTAGGATGATGAAACCGGCGTGTGTGTTCGCACAGGGTTAAGGGTGCATGCATTGAAGCTTTTGGATTATGGTGATGTCTATAAGGTAGCTTCAGATCCCAGGTTAAAATAACGGCTCATCACCCAACCTCCCCACACTCGTTCAATATCTAGACACTACTTCTATGGTGGGCACACGTCGGATCCTTGCGCACTCTCTAACTACCTACTGGACCGTGACCTTCTTTGATGTTGAAGATATCGTCAAATTAGCATTGTAGCCGCCACACGCCACGCTCTGTGCCAAGACGGCACACTTCCGATCAACAGCATACTCACCACCTACGGGAATCGTTCTGGTCGTATGATAAGGATTTGCAAGCACCTAAGCTAATCGCATCCTGGAAATCGCCGTAAAAACTACGGTCACTTCTTGTCTCCCCCTTCCCCTTTTGGCAGAGGTCAGCTGTTGAAGAACAGCCCGATATGCTCAGCGGCAGGACCCCCCATTTCTTTCTAGCCTGTCGCGTTTGAGGGTATATTGCTTACCGGTTGTTTGCAGACCTATGCCTCAACGTCCTAGGCATACGACTTCCCTCGCCTAGTGCTGTTAAGTGGCAATAGGCCCAAAGGCGATACATAGGCCGGCCCTACACAACTCGGAGAGGTTGAAGGTCACCAGAAAGATTCGAAGGCGACCCAGGGTCGAAGGACTTATATACGGAGCTAAGGTTTGTATGGGATCAAGCACTTCGCTATAAGGGCACTGCTTATTCAAGGGGCGAAGGGGTTGATACATGGTCAAGCGTGCAGGTATAGAAGGGTGTGGAATTTGGTGAAGGGTCTATATAAGGTGGCTTCAGGTCCCAGGTCAAAAAGATATCTGTAGGCGGTCTATGGGTGGAATAGGTATAGTGGAGTCGGGTAAAGAGCTATTCTCATGACCTGGGACCTGAAGCCAACTTATATAGGCATATCACCCTACCTCGACTCTTTTATTCATACGCTCTTGACATCTATCAGTAGGCAAGTCGATTTCTACGGGGCAAAAGACAGCATTCTCTACTGGCAAAACACAACTCGAAAGCTGAGAGTAAACATACCGGCTCGGAGTCCACTTGCAACATAAGTCGGCAACTGGAAATCAATTCCAAAACCCATGGAAAAAGAGGGTTCGCCCTAGGGACTTGCAGCCAACGACGGCCTATATTCATACAGAAATTGAAGATTCCATGTGCGTCGTAAGCACTTGGGGCGTTCTGTGACATGCGCTTTAGTACAAGACTGGGAGTAGACGCACTACTAAAGGCCCGAGAACTCGAGTCCGTAAATTGTACTTCGAAGTATCAGCCCCTAACACCACCAGGTATAATAAACAGCTGACCTTGAATGAAATTATATTTCACCCCTTGGTGTTATGGCCAGAAGCGCTTACGAGTTCAATGTAGCTGATCAGCTGGCTATTTGGCATTGACCAGGAGTCTGTGAAATTATCGCCCAGCGTGTCGTCCGGTGCCTGCCACCATGCACGAGGTCCCTCATGTTCATAGGTAATGTGTTGGCAGAAGTGTTGCAATTCTTCACTCTGAGGCGCTCTAGGTTGCTGTCTGATTGGGAGAGCCTAGACCCTATTGTTCCTGCAAACCTAGGGCCACAAATCAAGCCCCCTTGATCCTTTAAAAAATCATCGACAATATGAGAAGATGCATCGAAACAATAACTGCGGAAAGCAATAGATTTGTGTCTCCCATCGCGCCCTTCTTTGTCTCTGTAAATCGTGAAACAGCAGTTGCCAGTACTACAAGTCACACTTAGAACCGCCTCGGCGGCATTCGGATGGGCAAATGATGAAATTATATACTAACCTTCACGGAGTACCTAGACGAAGACTTTTTGAATACCCTTTCACTCTGTGATACGCCAAGATCTGTACGTTTGAGAGGATGGTACCAGTAATTCCCAATTTCCACAGACAGGAGAAGTTCTGCCTTGACTTTTCCGATACTTCGTATCTGCTTCCGCTTCGTCATTGCAATTGTCGGAAAACATCTTCAGATTTCTTGACCTCGGGTTCCTCGGCATGTAGCATCAAAGGTTGCCCATTAACCTCGGTGGTCTAGAGGTGTTTGGGCCGTCGAGTGTACGCCGTCAGCCATGATAGTCTCGTTGTCGGATACATAAGCATTGCCATGAATGATTTCAGCTCCATTGTGGGCATACGCCGAAGTAGGCACCTGTGACCTAGTCGAACTACTGGCCGAGAATATCCCTACATGCGGCCCTGTAGGATCCTTGTTCATGAGGTGAGGATTGACCTGGCGCCCCGGCAGGATGGATGTGATGACCAGTGAACATAGGCGATAAAGGGGCTCTAGAAACTTGAAGCCAGCAGGGTGACGGTTGAGTAGAATTGTCTCAGGAGTTCAATTTGACGCGAGTATTTCCAGGTAAACACTATATAACGGAGCAGTATACGTGTATACAATGTATCACGTATACCTACAAGTCTCCTTTGGCGCAACTTGTTTATCATAAAGTGTTACTAGGTCGAACGTTCTTTACAAGGCCATGTGACCAAACCACTATATTTTATCTGTTCAACTTAACCCCGTCATTCTACGCCTAAAGGACCAATTCGGATATTACATTGATATACGCAACGTCGTGATAGTCGGTAGACGCAGATTGCTAGCAAATAAGACCAGCAATCCTCGTACTCTAACCGCTCCACGGGTACAAGTTCGTGACACTACCCTATTAAATCAGATCCATGCATGTATGCATATCGTCCTTAAAAGGGGTTCCTCTATGGTAGCTCGACAACGCAGCTCGGCTGCGTCGTTGCCGACAAGGTACAGCGGCCGGAAGATGTACCGTATGACTACGGCTCTTGCCTCTTAAGCGCCCCCCGGTATTGAGTTATTACTATTATTACCTACATAAGCAGACGCCTTTACTCCTACCCCAAGAATGGGGCTGAGCTATGGGGGTTCCCGTTAAGCAGCAACTGAAGGACACGACAACTTCATACGTCATGTAGTGCAGCCCAGTGTGCTCGACACCCTTAGAGAATTCCTGCGGTTGTTATTAATACACAGAAGATAAGAAAACATCGCGTGAGGGCACTTCCATTGCGATCCTGCGGGGAATTTAGCTAGCGTCGCAAACTCACGTTTATAGACGCGGATATCGGCTGGCATCCCTTCAATCCTATCGTACTCGTGCACGAAGGCCAACCACATGATCGGGATCGCTGATAAGCTCGCACTCCATGGACACGACATGCGTCTCCCGCATGTCTAACCTCGAAGGGTTCTCGAACTCCTCAGTTTAATACGCAGGTACCCATCATTGGGCAGAGAGAACTTGGGGGATCATGATAGACCATCGTCATTGGGTCGAAGGGGGATAATGTTTCGGCATAGGGAGAACCTGGACGGATGCTGCCCATATAAGGAGCCGTCCGCGATGAGCGCATCTTTGGCTATGTTCTCTAGTGAAAGGGGCCATCCGCTCCAACCGAAGAGCGATTGGTCGTTCGTTGACTTTGCGATCTCGCCTTGCAGCCTTACGAACGCTTTCTGCGCATCTTCACCATTAAAGGAGTGGTATTTGGACATTAAAGAGGCCGATCAAGGAGTAAGCGAAGCCATCTGGACGTATTGTATCGATTCACAGCCCACGGCATTCGTTGAGCATCACTCCGTGGACTCGCGAGGCCCGAGAAAATGGATCTTTCAAGACCCTATGATGGAGGCCTGTGATTCTCTCATAGTCGCCGCGTCCTCCCACTTCGACCCGATTCTGAGCCAATTGGGGCTGTTAAACTCCACCGTTCGCGGCGGGATTAGCTCCTGCAGTGTCCAGCTTCTCGTGAACTACCTGCTTCTGGCGAAGCTGGAGTTCTCTGACAGCGGATCTTCCCGATCTGACGTACCACGCAGATACGCGAAGTAGACTTCGGCAGCTTCGTACCAGGCGTACATTGAATTGGTGGCCTCCGCCAGCTCAGTACTGTTGGACTTGTCGATGCAATACGGGTCGATCCGTATCCAGTCGAGTCCGCTTTCCTTGGCTAACTCGCAGCTCATCGCCGCTTTAACGAATTTTTTCTTCTTCCTAAAGCGCGCGATGGACCTCGAGAAGTGCTTCCGAACTACAAATGCCTCGAAGGGCGGCTCATTCTTCGTGCATGTATGCGATAACGTGGCATACTGCGGTCTATCCTGGTCGAAGGTCTTCAATTCCTCAGGCACTGGCGTTGAGAAGTCTCGTCGCGTAATAACACCCAAATAGTGTAGCTATTCACGGTCCATAGTGCGGCTTGACGAATATAACCCGTCTTGAAATGTCGAAATTCGCAAATATGATGCAGTTCAGTAAACTTTTACCTTAGCTAGCTTAGGCCTCTGCTGGCTGGTTTCCCATTCTTCTAATGGTATTTAATTTAGTACTTCAAGATGCCAAAAATTAGCCAATCAAATCCCATATCCCTGTAACGAGCCAGCGAGACTTAAGATGTAGTTGTGCGAAAAAGGGTCCGTTTCATACCTTCTTAATAAAAATCATCATTCGTTGCAATTTATCATGTCTGTTCGATTACAAATAAAGAACTTTTTAACTAACCAATTTAAGTCCGATAAGCGTGATATTTCATATACGCGATAGTAAATAAAAGGAAAATACAGTAACATTGTTAACCACACTTAAACAACCTTGGCACTCGCGTTTTGAGAAATAGCGCAACCGACTAGAGCTTTAATAGGGCTTCTTGTCAGATAAGTAGCGCAATAAGTGCACACTTATAAACCCAGTCTTTTGGTGCAGTGGCTACGCAACACTTCTAGGGGCTATAATGGGCTTAGTTTCCGTTTTAGGGCTAGGAGCCGCTAAAGAATTGTTAAGTAAACGATAAGTTGCTGAGAACGCAAGTGAGACACCAACCTTACATAGCGAGGGGCTCACAACCAGCCGCCCAGAAGCACAGCGGGGCCTTAAAGCCGCATAAAATATATCGAAAGAAACTGCTAGCCGTACAATTCGAACAACCTCGGGCGAAAACCTCGAAACTAATGTCTCGCCAAATTTGCAAAGCATCGTGTCACATCGGTCGACAAAGTCAAGTCGCGAATCGTGCCACCACATGCCTGCCTTATTAAGCGTCTCCGGGTATGCGCCGTGGCGGCGTTCCAGGTCATGATGGTCTTGTCTCGTTTAATCTCAATGCTATGGTGTCGAAATGTATTGCTGGAGCTATGATCTCATGTGCCGGAAGGCCAGAAGGCGTCAGCCGCAATTTTCATTTTCTGAAGGTGGGTGGCACTCTTTGTCTACTCGCCAACTTAACCCAATCAGCGTCCGTAGAATAGCTTTAGTGCGCCTTCTACGGGGGCTACACTGGGCTTAGCTTCCGTTTTGGGCCTAGAGCCCGCTCAAAAATTATTGCGACTAACGCTTCTGGCCTTCCGCCAGAGACTTCTTTCTGGCTTTATGTACGCGTCTTATTCCTCGTTTAAGGTCGCTGAGGATAATTTGGCGCCTATAACTGAGCAGTTACTCAGTTTGATTCGTGATTGCTAGAGTTCCTAGAAGCATGTGACGGGTGGTCGCCCCGCTCAAGATCGCGTAGCTGCTTTGTGGCGGCCGCGGCATATATTAACCGGGTCCCTATTGGGGGGCGCACAATGATGCTGCACCGATGTAGGCTAGCACATCAGAGCTAGACCAAGGCAAAGGAGTGCACCACTACGGATGGGGTGCGGTTGGTGAGGGACAAGGAGCGGAGCCCGTCGCGTGCGCCCACGTCGAGTGTTAGGTAACCGCAGATTTGCTCTTATGAATGGAATGCGGAGGCCGGGGAGGTGACTAATCGGGCTGTTACATAACTAATAAGATGAGTGATTTAGAAATAGCCTTTAAAAGCTAGTTATCGAGGGAATCAGCTTCTTTACTACCATTTATTAACATAACATGGTTATATTATTAAAATATTAATTTTATTAAATCTCTCTTTCGTAATTAGAAATTTACCTACTATTTTATTATTAATAGCGTTATTAATTTCGCATAACGTACCATACCATCGAGCTGTACATATTAACGAGCTGTACACCTTTTTAGTCATTTTAATTATTTGACTTTAATTATTTATTTCTTAATAACTGTAATATAAAGCGGCTTATAAAAGAAGCGAAAATAAATTTAGTAATTTAACCTAAAAAGAAAAACCCGGAACTTAATTATAAAAAGCTTAATTTTATTTATAACGTTTTATTTATTACCTTAAGAACTCGAATTAATAATAAACGCGCCCGATCGGATACCGTCGCTAATTTGTAAAAATTAACGCCGACTAAAAAGAAAATTCGATTATTGAACGAATTCTTAACCTTAATTCATAAACGTTTTCTTATCCGGCTTTAATACGTTAAAAATACAGTAAATTTATTACTTATTTAACGCGTTACGGTACGCGTCGAAATTAATTAGTCGTCGAAATTTGTTAAACGGCAAAACAAACTTAAAACGCGTTTAAATTGAAAAATCAATTATTAAAAGGTGTTATATAAAATTTAAAAATATTTCGCAAATAATTCGAATTTATTCGAATTATAATCGCAAAATATAATATCGTAAAAAAGGTATTTCTAATTTTAATAAAACGGGCTTTTTAATAGGGCTTTTTGTAATATCGGATACTGTAATTATAAATATTAAAAACCGTAAAGAATTTAAATAAAACTTAATAAGATAATCGGAAATAAACAATAGTTATATAAATTATTAATTTATAACATTAAACTTTGTTGTCATTTATTATTTTAACGGAAAAAAGCCTACTTTAATTTTTAACATCGTAATAACTTATTACTAGCCGATAAAAATGTTAGTATTAGTTATAATAATAAATAACGAACGAATTAAATTTAAAATAAATTTAATATTTCGATAATGAGCCTGGAAAATAAGGCTTCAATTCATATTAACCTTGCATATTTCGATAAACATATCCGAACGCGTATAAAAAGAACGAAACGGTTCCTGATTTTCGACAGTTATAAAAGTTATTATTTAATAAAATTCGAAAAATATTGGGTAAATAATGGCACTATTACGTTTTGCATACTTTTTTTATTCCTCCTGTCGATTTTAACTTTTTGACGTATCCTGCTTTTTCGTTTTAAAGCGCGTTAATTCGCTTCATATTAAAAGTTTAATATAACGTTACTATATTTATATCGAGAGGAAAAGTTTCCTCGCCGGTTTTTACGACGCGTTTAAAGCTACCATAACGTCCGATAATATTAAATTCGGATTTACGAAAACTAAATTTATTCTATTCGATTTTAATAACGTTTTTTTTTCGAGTGGGAAACTCCGGTTATACCTATACCGACCATTTCGCCGCTAATCTCCGCCGGTTTTATTTCTTTTCCCCTTTACGAAGACTTTTAAAAATATCCGGAAAATAACGAAATAAGAACGTTGCGTACAAAAAAAAAAGATTTCACTAAAGTAATTCGTTAACAAAAATAATTCGACAGGTTAATTTTTTATTAAAAAGAAACTTGTTACTTTTATGCGAAGTTACTCTTTTTCGAAAATGAACCACCTAATTACGCGAAACGAACTATATTTTAAGCAAAAGATAGAAAACTAAATAAACAAACAAACAAACAAATAAATAAATAAATAAATAAATAAATAAATAAATAAATAAATAAATAAATAAATAAATAAATAAATAAATAAATAAATAAATAAATAAATAAATAAATAAATAAATAAATAAATAAATAAATAAATAAATAAATAAATAAATAAATAAATAAATAAATAAATAAATAAATAAATAAATAAATAAATACTTATTATATAAAAACGACAAACTTTTCTAATTGAAAAAAAGGAGTAATAAAAGAAAATACAACTAATAGCGGCTAAAAGTATTCGTCGCAAAAGGGTTAAAACGAAGGAACGAAAGTATAGCATTTATAGCGAGCTCGGACATAATACGATACTTATAAAAAGTGTATAAATACGTTTAGCAAAAGCAAATCCATTTAGTTTAAATTAATTTAATGCGTTATATTTACTTAATTTAAATTTAGTACCGCGAGAGATCAAAACACCATAGGCTCACTAGTTTAGACGGCTTAGTATTGTAAAACGTTAATATTAATTATGATAATTAGATAATAAATGAATTAAATTTGAAATAAATTTAACGTTTTAATAAATATATCCGAACGGGTATAAAAAGCCTCAACATTTTTAATCCTCGACGGCTACGAAATCTTTTATTTAATAAAACTCAAGAAATTTTATATAAATGACGACATTATTATATTTTATATATATTTTTTAATTCTTTTCATCGGTTTTAACTTTCTAACAAACTCTAATTTTCCGTTTTAAAACGTATTTATTTGCTTTATATGGAAAGTTTAATACGACGTTAGTATATTTATATCGCGAAAAAGATTTCTTCGCTGCTTTTTACAACGCGTTTAAAGTTGCTATAACGTTCGATAATATGAAATTCGGATTTGCAAAAATTAAATATATTTTATTCAATCTTAATAACGTTCTTTTCGATTTGAAAATTCCGGTCATATTTATATTAATTATCTCGCCGTTTACTTTCGCCGGTTTTATTTCTTCCCTTCCTGCGAAAACTCCTAGAAATATCTAGGGAATAACGACATAAGGACGTTACTTATAAAAAAAGAATAACAATTACCAAGGTAATTCGCTGTTAAAAATAGTCGAATCTATTAATTTCTTAATAAAAAATAACTTCTTACTTTTATACGAAGTTACTCTTTTTCGAGAAGAAGTTACTTAATTCTACGAAACGAGCTACATTTTAAACAAACATCGAAAAATTAAAAATGAACGTTTCTACGAAAAAGAAATACTTATTATATAAAAAGAAAAAGCTCTTTTAGCTAGAAAAGGAAGGAGTAATAAAAAAATACAACTAACAACAGCTAAAGGTAATCGTCGTAAAAAGGTTAAAACGAATAAACGAAAATATAGCGTTTACAGCAAGCTCGGATATAATATGCGTACTTATAAAGAAGTTATAAATACGTTTAACGAAAAAAATCCGATTAATTTAAATCGACTTAAAATGTTACGAGTGCTTAATTTGAATTTATTATTGCAGAGTGCCAAAAAACGCCTCGCAAGGTAGTTCGGCTCGTAAGGTGGTATAAGACGTTATTTTTAAAATTTGAGTTAAGTATAACTTACCATATAAGCTTCCGAGCCGGAAAGGGTTACGAGCCATTTTTAGCACCTTTCGATAATGAAGTTAAATTAATTAACTATAATATATTAAATTAATTTAAACTAATCGAATTCGGTCTCGCTAAACGTATTTATAACTTCTTTATAAATACGCGTTCTCCTTAAAAGAGATGTAACCGTATAGATAAAATTAAATAAAACTATAAATTACTACCTTAATTTCTAGGCTTCACTGAACTCATTCTTTTCGCAGATTTTATCTACGTTAATATTTTGTATTTTAGAAATTTTTCGTAATCCGAAATAGCCGAGCAAATTATCGATCGTAATTTTTCAGCTTATATCTTTTCAATATCTGAGTTTTAAAATCTTAAAGCCCGTTATTATTTTCCCTTTCCAGTTTCGCTAATAACGTTTATATAATTCTTATATTTGCCAGTATAATTAATTTCAAAATTTAATAATAACAATTATTAAAAATTATATCATATCCGAAAATTAAAAGTTAAAGTCAATTTTTAATAAAGATATTTTATAAATTAATAATAATAGAAATACCTTAAACTTATTCGATAACTTTGTAAAATTTATATACCGGGAATAAGATAATTTCTATAAAAGCCCTATCGTTACGGATAACCGGTATTGCATATTTGAAATTACGCGGCATAATATCTCGATAATTAATAAAAACCAGAAAAGTACCGTGAAAACTATCAAACTGCAAAACTAATAAAAACTTGAAAAGCTTTTTATGCGTAATTAAGGTTTACTTTTAGAGTTTATCTCTAAGGTGTACCGCATAAAGCTTAATATCTCCCAAGTTATATTAATCCTGCTGAATTAGCCAGGGGAGATGAGGTTTATTAAGGTCGACGCCCATTAGCAACCACGCATACGAATCTCCTAAACCGACCTCAGTCGAAAAATTGCGTACTTACGAGGGCCTAGTAATCGGTTTCAGAATAAGGCTTTATAGGACTAAGATATATAATCTATCCTAACCGTGAAAACTATTAATTAATTATCGTATTCAAAAATACTGAGTATAGTGTCTATCGTAGAAATTATATCGTAGAATGATTTTTTGTATATTTGGCTATGCCTAGAAAATAAGACTTTAACTTATATTAACCTTGCATAAATACGCGTACTATATTCGAGCTTGCTGTAAATGTTATACTTTCGATTTTTTCGTTTTGACCTTTTTTTAACGATTATCTTTAGCCATTATTAGTTATATATTTTTATTATTTCTTTACTTTTTCGCTAAAAAGTTTATCCTTTTTATATAATCAGTATTTCTTCTTTTTAAAATGGTAATCTTTCATTCTTTAATTTTTATTTAAGATATAATTCGTTTCTTATAATTAATCGAGGTTTTCCTAAAAGAATTTTCGTATAAAAATAGTACGTTATTTTTTACTAAAAGAATTAACCGATTTAATTATTTTAATTAACGAATTACGTTAATAACTTTTAATATTTTTATTTTAAGTCTTTTTTATTTATTTATTTTAATTCGTGTTTTTAATTTTATTTTCATATTTATTTTCTATCTTTTTAATTCTTTTTAATTCTTTTTAATTCTTTTTAATTCTTTTTAATTCTTTTTAATTCTTTTTAATTCTTTTTAATTCTTTTTAATTCTTTTTAATTCTTTTTGCAAATAACTCTTTTACTTTATTATTTTACAGAGACTTTTAAGGGCTTATACGAGAAAGGAAAAAATAAAACCGGCGAAGATAATCGGCAAAACTGTCGCTATAGATATAAGTGGAGGAACTTTTAATTTTAAAAGAACGTTATTATAATTAAATAAAATAAATCTAGCTTTTTAAAAGCCGGATTTAATATTACTCGACATTATAATAACTTTAAACGCATTATAAAAACCGGTAAGGAAATTCTTTTCCGTAATATAGGTATAATAACGTCGTATTAAGTTTTAAATATAAAGCGAATAAACGTACTTTAAAACCGAAAAGTAAGATATGTTAAATGGTTAAAGCCCATAGGAAAAGTAGAAAGGTATATAAAGTGTAATACTATTATTATTCGTATAATACCCTTAAAATCTTATTAAATTATAACTGTTATAACTGTTAAAAATTAAAAATGTTTCGTTCTTTTCATATACGTTAAAATATATCTATTAAAATGTTAAATTTATTTGAAATTTAATTCTTTCGTTATTTAGTTATTAAAATTAATATCGACTTTTAAATCGGCTAGTAATAAGTAATTGTAATATTTAAATTTAAAATAAACTTTCCTTATTAAAATAATAAATAACTGTAAAACTTAGTCTTCCGAATTAATAACTTATATAATTATAACCTATTCTCGATTTTTCTACAACGTTTATTTAAGTTTTTCTTTTCCATTATTAGCACTTATAATTACTATACCTAATACTATAAAAATTGTATTAAAAAGCCCGTGTTATTAAAATTATAAATATCCTTTTTTGTAATACTGTATTTTACTATTTTAACTGGAATAAGCTTGAACTATTTGTAAAATACTTTTAGATTTTCGTATAAAATCTTTTAACAATTAGTTTTTCAATTTAAACTCATCTTACGTTTTTTCTTTTATAGTTTAATAAAGTTCTAAGCTTATTTAATTTTAACGCGTATCGTAACGCGTTAAATAGACACTAAATTCGCTATATATTTAACGTATTAAAGCCGGATAAGAAACGTTTACGCATTTAGGTTAAACACTATCAATAATAAGTTTTATTTTCGATCAGCGTTAATCTTTACAAATAAGAGATAATATAGATTCGGGTGTATCGTTCGTAATATCCAACTTTCAAAATAAATTCGGAGATATCGTATATCGAATATAACCTTTTAAAGGTAAGTTGCGAGTTTTGTTTTTTTACTTGAATAGTAAGATTTATTTTAAATTCTTTCATAAGTCGCTTTATATTATTAATATTAAAAGATTAATAATTAAAGTTACGAAGTTAATATGTTAATAAAATTAGTTTACAAGTTTGTCCGCCTCGCGAGCTTATCTGATGCGTTAATACTTTTTAATAAATAACTTTCCGATTTAAACGCATTTTAATTTTGATTTCATTTTGCTTTTTTTTTGCCGTCAAACTTCGTTCAACGCCCAGCTAATCGCAATATGTATTGTAACGCGTCAAATAAGTAATAAATTTACCATACCTTTGATGTGTTAAATTCGAATAAAAAGCTTTAGCGTATTTAGGTTAAGGATTCGATCGATAATCGATTTTCTTTCCGTCGGCGTTAATTTTCATAAAATAAAGAAATAGTAGCTTAGAAGGGTTTGCCGTTAAATTGGTGTTGTAATATAAATAAGGTTACTTCGCATATAAATTCAACCTGTTCAAAATTATATTTCGGGGATGATTTCTCTTGTTTTCTTTCTTTTTTATCTAAATAGCTAAATATGTTTTAATTATTCTTATAAGGCATTTTATAATATTAGTGTTTAAAAATAGACGATTAAAGAGAAGCAATTAAAATTAGTTAAAAAGTAACCGACTTACGTATGTAGTCACGTTAATAAATAATCTTTATTTTTAAAAACGTATATATTTCATATTCTGATATTGCCTAAGGTCTAGTTCGTTTCGCGTAATTAGGCATAATCTCTTTATAAAATCGAAATTAAATTAAATAATAGATTATCTGTTATTACAAAACTAATTCACTTCTGCTTTTATTAGCGAACTGTTTTAATGAATTAGTAATTAATTTTTCAAATAATGTTTCTCACTTTATTAGCCTATAGATATTTTCAAAAGTCTTTATAAAAAACGAAAATAATAAAGTCGGCGTAAATAAGCGGAAAAACAGTCCGTATAAGTATAACTAAAAGAAAGTTTAATTCGAGAAGAAAGAGTATTAATATCGAAAAAATAAGTTCAGCTTTTACGAATCCGAATTTAATATTATTAAATTTCCTAGCAATTTTAAACTCGTTATAAAAGTCAGTCGAAAAAAACTTTCTCCCGATATATATAATAAAGTCGAAATAGGTTTTCGATATAAAGTAAATCTACACGCTTTAAATAGAAAATATAAAATAGATCGAAATGTTAAAATAGAAAAAAAGAAGTAGGTATAGAGAGAGAAATAATATTAATATTCGAGCAATGATAATCGAATTTGATAAAATAACAAGTTTAATAACCGTAGAAAGTAAGAACTCTTTTTTATATTCTTATATGCGGTCACATATATTTATTATATATTAAATTCGTTTGTATTTTAAATAGAAAATTGTTAAATTATTAGTGTTTAATATTATAAGGTCAGGAAACTATTCTCCTTAAAATAATAAATAAAGGTATACCTTAATTTAGCGAAGTAATAATTTCCGTAATTATAATATATCTCTAGTGTTGTACTACGCTTAACTAAATTGTTTACGTCTTTTAATATGTATAATTATTACATTTAATATTAAAAAGGAGATATGAAAAACGCCGTTTCATCGAAGTTCTAAATATTCCTTTTTGCGATACTATATTTTACGATTATAACTCGAATAAATTCGAAGTATTTACGAAGTATTTTTAGACTTCTACATGATATCGCTTAATAATGGACGTTTTAATAGAAATACATTTTAAGAGTTTCTTTTTCTTTTTTCTTTTTTATTTAACTTTTTTCTTTTTTAATAACGTTCGACGCCTAATTCACCCCGATACGTATCGTAGCGCGCTGGCGAAGTAATAAATTCGCTTTATCTTTAGCGTACTAAGCTGTATAAAGACTGTTTATATGTTTGAGTCGGCCTTAATCTTTACATAAAAGAAATAATATCCATTCCGGCGCGTTACTATGATATTGCGTTTACGACGTGGAAAATGAAATATAATAAATAAAATCAAACTTTCTATAACTAAGTTTCGTATTATTCTTTAATATAAACGGCTAGATTGATTTTAAAAGTTATTAAAAGAGGTATTATAATACAGCTATTAAGAACTAAGAAATTAAAGCAATATGACTAAATTAATAAATAAAAAGTACATAGTTTACTTATATAATATATTAAGTTAATAACCTATATACAACTTTAAATTTTATTTTAAAAGCTAAGATAATAACTTTGAAAAGTTAAAAAGGTCGATAATAATATAACTAATTACTAGAGGAAGTTTTAATTAACTTTATAAATTGTTAAATTATATAACGTTAATACAAGTTTAAACCTTATTTTCTAAGCGTAATTAAGTATACAGAATATCATTTCACAAGGAAGTTTTTATAATAATAAATATTATATTTAATATCTTCGAATACGATAAGTAATTAATAGTTTTTACAATTACAATAAATTATATACCTTAGTCTTATAAAGCCTCACTTTAAAGCCGAGTACGTAGTTACTAATAAGCTTCGACTTTAATACACTTTATGCCCGGTAGCTCTACAGTTTAGCAGAGTTAGATAATATAACTTGGAAAATATTAAGATTTGCGTATAAATCTTAAAGATAAACCTGAAAGTCAAACCTTAACGGTAAATCTTAACTATATATAGAAGGCTAGCACTTTCGGAGCTCTCGCCAGTCTTACGGCTCGATCGTTCTTGTAGTACCTTCTTAAGTTACTATTAATTAAGATATCATACCGCGCAATACTAAATATGCGATACTGGTATTCCGTAATAAGAGGCTTTTTATAGAAATAATCTCATTCCGGTTATATAATTCCTACAGTGCTACCGGACGATTATTAAGTTATAACCTTTAATTATTTATATTAAAAATCGTTAAAATAATATTTCTTTGTATTTTATCAGATTTTCGTAAATCTTATTAAGATAACTTTAATTAAGAAAGACTTAAAATTAATAACGTTTACTTATAAGAAATAAACCGAAAAGAAATATTCAGAAAGTCTTTTATACAAATAGAAATATAACTAAGCGGAAATATTAGAAATTAAATATATAAAATATATCGTATAAACTATGCTTACATATATATTATAAACTAACTCAGTATTTATATACATTCTTTAATAAAACTTTAAAATGTTTTCGACTTAAAGAAAGTTTAAAACTATTCGTTTTAAATAAAATAATTCTAGAATTTTAAAATAAAAGTAAACCGGTTATTAAAAGTTATTTAAAAGTTAATTATAAAAACGGATTAATGTTTAAAAGAAGACGAATTTCAGCTTACTTTTTAATTATTAATTAACGTAACGTTATAAACCTTTTATTTTACCTTTTAAAAAGCTTTTTTATTCTAGCCCTAAGATCTACAATATATATTTTTAACTTGATTAATAAGTCTCTAAACTTTAAACTAACCGTATAAGGAAAGGAGGTATATAGAAGTAATAATTTCGTCCCGATTAAATCATATAGAAAAGTGGATATATAATTTCGAAGTTTTAATAATATAAAAGTATTACCGTTATATAATGTAATTAATTATAAATGATTCGTATATTATATAATACTATTCTAATAATTCCAGTAAAAATACTATTAATAAAACAACTAAAAGGATCGCAATTTTGTTCGAAATAATTATAACGAAATTATTCTTAAGTTAATATAAAAATTTAATTTTTTTTATTAAATTTATTATCTTAATTACTTTTTCTATAAATTTAATAACTTGGAAATGAAGGGTTAATATATAACTAAAAAGGTATTACGTATATCTACGAGCATTTTATAATATTTATAGGTAAGTTATTACGGCTAGACATTATCTCCTTATTATAATTCTATATAAACGGGATTATTTTAAAAGATTATAATAATCGAATATTAAGTATATAATAAAGCGAAGACTAAAAGATAGATACGTCTCGAATTATAAGAACGAATATTCTAATTAAGAAGAAAAATAGTCATTAATGTCATTAGCTTCGTAAGAAGTCTTAAAAGGTATAAATATATTCTATTAGTTACTGACAAATATTTAGGTTATATATGAGATATTTATCTTGAAAGTTAAAATTAAAATATATTAATTATAAGATTTTAATACATTTTAAAATATTAAAAGAAGTAAAATATAACTTTTTGTATTAGTAATCAAATATAATAATAATGTGTTAAACTATTACTAATTTCGAGATATAATTACTATAGTTTTTTTAATATTAAATTTAACTTATTCTATTCTATTTAAACTTAAAATAAGCGTATAAAATGTTAAAACTTATAATTAACGAACAAGCAATTGTAATACAAAGTAGCGATAACTTATTAACTTTCTTAATTATATCTATTTTCAAAGCGGCAATATATTTATAAACCCGTACTATTAGGTCCTTTCATTTCTAGTAATTTTAACGAAGGCTTATTATATTTGTCTAGCATGTTAAGACTATATTATAACACTTAATTAAAAGCTTTAATCTATTTATCTACACGATTATAGTTCTATGACTTACGTTATAATGAACCCTACCATATAAAGAATACTAATTATAAAAGATAAATTTTAAAGTATAAATTAACGTTATAACTAAGTATCTATTAATGAGTATTTCCTAACTGTAAAACCGGATAACAAGTTAAGCTATTATTATATAAAACGTATAATTTAACGAAGGATTACTTTCTCAGTTAAGGTTAAAGACCTTTAAAAGCTTTTTCTATTATTATAGAAAACGAATTACAATTTTATTCTAAGAGATAACAAGGTTTACTTATATTAATAATTGCCTAATACATTTATAAAAAGGGAGTTAAGCGCAGTGTAATTATCGGCTAAATCGAAAAGATGATTTTAAACTATTATAAGCGATGATAATATACGAAATAAATAAATAAAGCTTATTCGTATAACATTTTCATGATTATACGCCCGTTTTATTTAAGCTATTTTCCATTTATAGAATATTATCATTATTAATAATTACATTAATACTTATTACTTTTATCACAATAGCAAGAGTAATAGAAATAATAATGAATTCTTACCCCTTTAATTAATATAAAATAATTTTATAAATTATAAATGTAATCTTCTAATTCGTTCCTAACTAAAGAGTATTATCAGAACGATTATAAAATCTAAAAGCTGTATTAAATATAAAATGAATAATATAGTTTATAAATAAACGTAATAATCGGTTAGTAAGCTACGGATATTTAAAAAAACTAAAATTTCAAAATACGCGACGCTTTAATAGAAAGGTTTAATTTATTAAAAATAAAAACGTGATTTAAACCGTTAAATCGAGTACATAGGTTTTATCTATTATCACTGCCGTGTAGTTATAAAAAGTCAAGTATATACCTGTTAAGAAACATCGTTATGTCGAAACGAGTTACGTATGAAAATATAAAATTAAATAAAAACCTTTAATTAGTTGTATATTAAGGGAAAGTACACGTTAAGCGGTATATATGTACATATTTATAAGTTTAATAAATATAACTAATTTTATATTACTCTTAAAGTAATATCATAGTATAAATCTTTTTATTAAGGTAAATATGTATTATAAAGTATATTAAAACGCGCTTATAATATTTATAATATAATGTAATATTCATAATGAAAAAAGTTATTACACGAATTAAATAATACCGGTTCACTTTAATAAAAAAGATTTTATCATCATATTTAAATATTTAAAGTTTAACGCCGTTTCCTATTCTCTATTATTATATTCGATAAAATGTGCGTTTAATGTCTAATATCGACGGCATTATCGCTATATGTAATAAGAATATATTAGAACTTTATAAGGTAATTAAATTAATGAATATAAGAATAGTATATCTTTAAAAAGGTTAGAAATTTCTAAAAGGGTTTGATATAAGTAAACTAAAGGATAAATTTAATAACAAAATATAATTATTTTAATTCGACTTTATGAATACATTATACCACTTAATTCTTTAAAAAGGTTCAAATACCCTTTTAAAACAGATGATAATAAATATAAAACTCCTGCTACATTATACTTTAATATATTTAAAGTTACTTTATAAATATTAATAAAGCATCTCTTTTATTTTAATATTAAAATATGTGATTAAATATATCCTTTATAATATTTCGACTTGCGGTGTAATCTAAAGCTTAATAACGTATATTATAACGCAGTTAATCAGATTATATTATATTTCTTCTAGACTAAAACATTCGCCGAATGATTTAGTTGTTAAAATTCAATGAACATTTAAAACGACGCCTTGTTACAGATAATAAGATATATAGAATAAGCCTTTAAACTTATATATATAATTATGGCGAAAAAACCTTAAAATAATAGACAAATAGACGAAATAAAATAATACTATATATAATTCAAACGGAATTATTATCTGTAATGTAAATATTTAAAGTTTCTTATTTAAATTTCATTTAATTAAAGTATTAAAATAGGGTTATATATAATATATAATGTAATAATTAATAGATTATACGGCTGGTTAACATTAACCTTGCACTTTTACTAATAACGCTACTAAACTGAAATATCCATAACTATTAGCTACAAAATATAATAAAAGGTGTACTTGAAATAGATTATACGCTTATAAATATTATGCTAGCTGATAGATTAACTAAAGCCGTGTTATAAAAGTTTTAAACATTTTAAAAAGTAGTTAGAATTAATAAATATTATAAAAACCTCTTAATAAACTAGAAAAAAAAAACTTTAAAGTTATTTTCAACAAGGAATTTATTAATTAAAAAGATTAAATACCGAAGAAGAGGTAAAATAAATAAGTGTAACTTTAAGAAGTGATAAAATATAGCGATTAATATTATAAAAACCTTAAGGTGTTAAAAGAGTGTGTTAGTTAGCTTGGGGGTGTATAGCGTACTCTATATACGAAAAGATTACCTTCTGGTTAGTATATATCTATTTCGTAGCTAAGCTACACACTCATCAATTAATTAAATCTTTGCGCCTATTCATTTCCTTTTAAAATACATCATTTCTACGCCCACTATAATGTAAAAAGCAAATGAAATTAAATTAAGAATAGAACGTAACATTATACAAGTTTACCACATTTATTGAATTTTAAATTTTAATATAAGTTTAATTATAACGTTGAAAGTTGTAGCTATTTAAACACTAACATAATTAATATTCTATAGAGTTTTAGATTTCTACTATGGAAAATACTCTTACCAGCTACTATTTAATTTCCCTTTCACTAGGAGAATGATTTAAAGAAGAATAATTAGCTTATATACGTAATAGATATCTTACTGTATATAAATATAAAGCCCCTATACTTTTATCATTTCTATAGAAAGTGTTGTATTAAATGAAAAAACGCATATTTTAGTAAGACATAGGTAAGTACACGGATATATTTGTACTCTTGGTATATACTTAGAGTTATACGAGTGCTATAGCATACGGAACGAGCTTAACACAACAATATAACTGATGTTCCTAGATCTGATAAATTACGTATACTGTCGTAGATGTACAGCTTTAGATAGCTTATCTACGGAACATCTATATGCCGATCAAAAGGTGACCTTTCCATATATGAAGTGCGCTACGCATTCCTTAGCTAGCTGACAACTATCGCCGAGGTACTCAATGTACCTTGATTAGTACTTACTAATAATAATAATAAAATTAACTACGATTTTAATATCAGTTATCTTAAAAGATTTTATTAATAGTCTAGGAACTCTTAAGGTTTTAAGTTAAGCGTTTTTAAAGGTTTTATTTCTTTATAATTAAACTTAACTTATCTTAGCTCTTTGTTTTCTAAAACAATTTTAAACAATTTTAGTTTTATATATTAAATTTTCAATATTTTAAAAGAGGTTTGAAAATAAACACGTATATTAATATTAAATATAAATAGTTATAGACTTTATAAGGTGTTTTTAAAATCTTATTATATATTATACTCTGAATATAACTAAGTCGAGGTCTAGATTTTCAAACTATTATGTGAACTATAATTATATAATACGTAGTAAATATTAAAGTTTAAATATGTAAACCAGTTTATATTTTTTATAAAATTAATATCGTATGTTTATTAAGGAATAACGGACTTTACTATATTATGAAACGTCTTTACAAATTCGTACTTATTAGTTTTAAATATTATTAACTATTGTAAGTGATTTTTCCTCGGTATAGTTTATAGCCTTTTTAAAATTACTAATAAAGTGAATTTAACTAGCTATTTATAATTAAACCTTTACATTTAATTTATAAAGTAAAATAAACTTCAATTCTTATATATTATACGTTTATATACCGAGTATAATAAGGACTCGGTATTAGAAAAGTTGTATGACTTTAATCTTAAAACGAATTAAGCTTTAAACTAAATAATTAAAGAGTTGTTTTTTTAACATTTTAAAAAGGCGTAAAATAAAACTTTATAACTTTACTTACTCCAAGTTTGCTATTGTTACAGGAACAGGGGTTCCTGTCTCGAGGAGACCTACCTTTGTGGCCTAGTGCGAACCTGCCACGGTTAAACTCCGGACAGAAAAGACTTGGCTTTCA
>QJNU01000902.1:0-23687 GCA_004154915.1 Monosporascus ibericus
GGGTGGTTGGGACTCACTGTTCTCCATGAGCTTCGGCAGGCCAACGAACAGGCCCAGGCTCACGAGCGACATCAGGATCATGGGGTTCTTGAGGATGCTGAAGACGGAGACTAGCAAATGACGTTAGCGAACCACCCGCTCCAGCTCGAATACGTGGAATCCTCCCTGTAGACAGCAGCAGATCGGTCATGTACCGACTCCATGACAGAACAAAGGAAGAAGAAAAAGAAACAAACGGCGGAAGCAACGAACAAAAAAGGAAAAAAGAGAACTCACAAGACCCCCGCTCGACGAAGAAGGCCTTCGGCCCCAGGACCCGGACGGGCAACGCGCCGCCGGCCGCGGTCCTGCGCACCTCCTCGCCGCGGTTCTCCCAGGCGTTTCCGCGGAACGTCTCCCAGGCGCGGACGCCGCGCGTCTCGCCCTCCGGGGTGGCGTCGACGTCGACGCGCAGCGGCGCGAACACGTGCGTCGCGCTGTGCACGTCGGCGAGGTACGACCCGGGCGTCACGTTGCGGAACACGAAGGTCCCCGCCGCGCTCAGCGGCGCCGCGTACGAGGCCCCCAGCCGCGTCAGCGTCGCCCGCGTCCTGTCGCCCGGCGGCAGCGCGTGCGGGTTCGGCAGGTGCGGCGGCGACGCCGGGATCGTCAGCGTTATCTCGACAGTCGAGGACGAGGAGGAGACGGAGGAGGCGGCAGCGAAGATACCGCCGCCGCCGAGGAACAGCAGCGAGAGGATGGTTAGTGGTAGTCGTGAGAGCTGCATTTTTTCGATTCGATCGGTGGACGGAGAGTAAGAAGCGTGCCCGTGGAGGTGGAACTTGTCTTCCGTATGTGAGATGGCTCGATAGCAGCAAGTTTCGCTGAGCGGGTATGACGCTGCAATTGTGAGGTCAGGTAAGTACGTAACAAGGCATAACCCGATAAATGCATAGACGTTAAGATATGTCCTCAAAGTGCCAAGTATGCACAGCAATCACTGGAACGCTTCAGACTTTAACCCCGTAAAACCTCAAAATCGTATAACATGATTTCAGTCGGCACCATCTTTAAAGCACGCATCATTGGCACGCGAGGACATCCCGCTTTTATGCGGTAGCCCATTTAGTCATAATACGCATCCATAGTACTTCGTGCGCCCTCAACTGAACTTTAATGTTGGTTAGTCTCAGTGCTTTTAATATTTTCTTTGGAGCGATACGCTGGTGTGTTCAGCGGTCATTTAAAGGGGGTCCCCTGCTTCCTGAATTTACCCACTTCCTAAATCACTTCATAATATCAAATACGAGCGTATTAACAATAATACTTTGCAATAACTTATTATAACGAACCTGTCATACATCCACCTGGAAGTATGAGCAGTATCCGAAATGGGGTTTTGATTTGCAGGTAATAATAAGGCGAGGAATGATTTATTAAGGGTTTGTTCGTTAAAAAGGTTTAAAATTTTTTCCCTTAATTAAAGAACGGTATAATTGCTTTTAGTCGAAAGCTTAGATTGATAGCTAAAGAACGGAATTAAGTAGGTGCTATTTATAAAGGAAACTTGGTTTATATATATCTTTTTTATCTTTTTAAGGTTTTAAAGCCTTTTTATATGGTCTCTTAAAAGTTTTTGGATAATTTCTGTTAACGCGATAAAGATCATTTTATGGGGCCGAGGTTTACCCGTTAGGGTTACCTTCTTAAAGTTTTATTTTTGGTTTAGAAGTTTTTCTTATTTCGTAATATTATTTCCTTTTTTACAGAATTTTTATCCCTAAAGATAAATAGGTTAACCCCCCTTTTTTAAATTAATTTTTCCTTTTTATAATTTTTAATTAACTTACTATTATGTTAGGTTTTTCGCGAAAACGGTTTAAATTTTTTACCGATAATAAGAAAAATTTTACGTTTTTTATTATTAATTTTAATTACTTTATTATACCGTACGAATATTATAAAAATCTAAGGTTAAAATATAAAATAATCGAAGGAAAAAAAATGCTAATATTATTACGAGGTGAACGTATCGTATGAAAATAATAACGTTTCTTTAAAGTCGTTATAAAATATTCGATTGGAAAAAACGCGAATTAAAAAAAAAAAAAAAAAGGGTAGTTAAAGAAACGCTGTTAAATCTTTAACGATTACAATCCGAGGCCACGGTAAGGCTAATTTGACTAAGTTAATAGCAGGATTTTTTTTAACGCCATAAAGTGGAAATGATTCGGTAAGGATTTCGTTTTATTAACGAATTAAAAAAAAAAGAAAAATTAGATAAAGAAAAGGAACGTTTACGGCAAGAGCAGGCATAATTGGTTTCGGACATTAATTTTTTCGATTAAAACGTTACGGGTTTAAACTTAAGCGGAGGACCTTTGTCGCCTGCAACCTTGGCTACGTTAAAGATGGTCGGTTAGGATTTTGCTGGTAAAATATCTTAATTAGGTTTATCGTATTTATTAAATAATTAAGCAGTTCCTAAGTATTTTCTTCGTATAAATATCTTTTTTATTTAATTAAGTATTAAATTTTATTTTTAATTATTTTAAAGTTTAATATCCTTTCGACTTCATATTCATTATCGTTTTTTTCGATTTTTAAGGTTATTTTTAACGGGGTATTTTTAAATGTTAATTTAAATAAGGAAATATGAAAAATAAAATGTATTTTTATTATTTTAAGTAATAACAATCAGTAGTTAGTTTTAGAAATAATTTTATTAATTTTAAACGGATTAAGTTTTTTAAAATTAAGCTTATCGTTAAACCTTTTAATTTTAATTTGTAAGATATTTAACGTTACGTTTTATTTTTAACGTAATAAATAAATTTCATTTCCTTTCGTTAAAATTAATCCTTTAATTCTTTTTTTATTATAATATTAAGTTATTTTTTGCTAAAAAAATAGAATTCGGTTTATAAATAAGCTTATATTATTTTGATTTCCATTATTATTATTTTTGTTTTAGGAATTATGGTAGTAATTATAAGAGCTTTATATGCCGGTTATTTTAATTATTAAGTTATTATTTTATATCCGTATATAGCTATATAAGGGGATATGTCTATGTTTTCGTTAGTAAACGTATTATAGGTTATTTATGTTAATGGTAATAACTTTATTTAATTGTTTTATTAATAATTAATATAATTTCGAAAGTATTATTCCAGGGTTTGATTTAATTATTCCGTTTAACCATTTATTTATAGGTAATAAGCTATCAAGAACTTAAATTTTGTATTTATTTATTTAAAAAAGTTCATGCTAAATTTAGACGTAAAAAGCTTATTTTAATTAAAAATGATTTTTTTTGGTATTTTGTATTTATTAAAGTAATGCCGAATAAATATATAAGCTAATTATTTTACCGTTGTAATTTTTTTAAAGAGTAAGAAATACTTATATTTAATAAGTCTATTAACGATTACCTAAATTTTATCATATTCGATTTTAATAATTAAGTTTTTAAATAAAGGAAAGTTAATAATAAAAATTTAAGTTATAATATTTTATGCCTTATTAAAAATGTTAATAAGTTATAATAACTTATAAGGTTTATAACGTATTACCTTAGCTTTATTATAAATGTTATAATTTTTAATAACTTTTTTAATTACTTAACGTAATTTTAAAAAGTTGTACTATTTTTATAACCGTCGGGTAGTTTTAAAAATTCCTTAATATTTATATAATAAGTTTTCGTAAAATTTTTTTACGAATTATTTTTATTAATTTTTAAGAATATAAATTTTGCCATAATATAATAACTAGTTTTTTAGCTATCCTTTTAACTATTAAATTTCTTTTTTTTTATTTATATTATAAGAATTTCGAAATTATGTTAAAAGTTTAAAAGTTAATTTTTTCAAGATTTCGCATAATTGTATAATACCGTTTTGATTATATTATAATATTTGCATGCTTTTTTTAGGAACTTTGGGATTATAATCGCCTTTACGACTAAGAATATCCGCCTGGATATTTTTTTTCCTTTAATATAATATATTTTAAAGTTAATCCTTAATAAAAAAATATTTAAGTTTTATATCGTTTATTTAGTTTTTATGCTTTTATAAATTAAATAAGGTTTTTGTAATCGGAATAAGTATTAAAGGGTTTTTTAATTTTGTTAAAAAAAGGCTTTTATTCTTTAAAAGCATTAATAATTGTTAGTAATTTTTTATCGTAAATTAGATATTTAAGTTCTGTATTTCGGAATGCTTTTAAGTAATAAATTATTAGGTACTATTTATCGTTATCTTTTAATTGTTTTAAGACGGTATTTAATGCGTAATCCGAAACGTTTATTTTAGGCGTTTTTTTTTTGTTTACGTTAGGTAATTTTATTATGGGTTTATTAATAATTACGTTTTTTAAGATTTGGAATATTTTTTTTATATCTTTTAAGAATTTAAACTTTTTATTAACGTATTTTTTAATAATAAATTTCGTTAATGGTTTAATTATATTTCCGTATCCCTTAATTAAGTTTCGTACGTATTTTATAAATCCTAAGATTTATCGGATATCGGTAACGATTGCCTTATTAAGGATAAATTAATTCTTAATTATTTTTATCTTAAAGTATTAAATTTAAATTTAGTTAAGGATAAATATATATTTTAAAAAGTTTAGCTTTTATATATACCATATACCTTTAGCTGGGTTAATTTTAATATTTGCCTTATTTAAGGTTTTAAATATTTAAATGATATGCTTTTTATGTTTTTTTAAAATCTCGAAGTAAATAAAAATATCGTCGAGGTAAACGAATACGAATTTATTCAGGTATTTTCGTAAAATAATTATAACTAGATATTAAAAACTGGCGGGAATATTAATAAGTTTTATAAGCATTATTCGGTATTTATAAAGTTTATATATAATTTTAAATGCCGTTTTTTATTTTTTTCCTTAAGCTATTTTAATACGGTAATAACTATTTCGAAAATTAAGTATAATAAATTATTTAACTTTGTTAACGTTTTCTTTTAATATATTTATAAAGGTTAAGGGGTATTTATTTTTAATCGTGATATCGTTTAGTTATTTATAGTCGATAATTTTTTTAAAATTAGGTTTTTGTTTTTATTAATTTTTTATTTTTTATTTTTTTGTTTTTAGTATTATAAGGACGGAATATCCAATAAGAAAATTAAAAGGTCAGATATATTCTTTTTTTAAATTAAATTAAATAATTTTCCATAATACTTTTAACTTTTTAAGGTTTATATAATAAATTTTATAAAATTTAGGATAATATTTTTTTTGATAAATATTTGGTAATTTTATTAACCGTATGGTAATAATTCGTAATCTTTTTTATTCTTAAATAATTTTTTAAATTTTTAATATTTAAGTAATATTATTTCGGCTTAATCTGGTACTTATACTTCTTTAATAACATAACAAATCTCCTGCTTATTTTTTTTTGGTAATTTTTTATTACTTTTTTAAAAAAATATTTAATATTTCCAGTTAATATATAAATTACTTATTTTAAGTTATGGCATTCCTAAAATGATATCGTATTCGGAAATGTCGGCAATATTTAACAAAATTCGTTTTTAATGTTTTTAAATTAAAACGGAAAGTTTTTTAGTTTTTTACAAAATTCGTCCGTTTTTATATTTAAATAGGCTTCCGTTTATTAGGCGTAATTTGTAAAACTTCAACTTATATCTTTAAAAAACTTAATATCTTTTTGCCGTTACGGAAAAAATAAAATTATTTTCGGCTTTTAAGTTAATTATAACTTTAAATATGTTGTTTTTATATTAAAGTAAAATTTCGATTTAATTACGTAATTTTTTTACTGCTTTGTGTAAAGTTTTATAAATTGGGGCTTTTCGATATCTTATTTTCGAAAGCCTTTGGCGTTTTTTAACTTATAATAATATTTAGCTTAAAAAAATCTTTATTCGCGTACTTTTCGAATAACGTATTTAATGTATTAATCGTTTTTGCATTTAAACCATATTTTCTTACCATATTTACATTTAAAGGTAATTATTTTTTGCAAGTTCGATTTTTATATTTTTCAAGTTATTAAGTTAAAAGTATAAACTTCCGAAAAAGGTATTCCCATATCTAGGAGTTCGTATTAAATGCAAAATATCGGGAAATAATATAAATATTTTTACGATATAACTTTCTGGCTTTGTTTTAATTCGGGATGTAAGTAATAAGATTTAGGATATTCTAGTTATCGGGAAGTTTTTATATATTCGTACTTATTATCTAGTTCGGTAAGTATCTTTTCGTTTTATCCAGGCCAAAAATCGTTATCTTTTTTAGCTTTGAAATGTACGAGATAGTCGTCGACGTAACAAGCGGTAAAGTGCAACGATTTATGCTGGTTTTTTCGGGATCTGATATATACCATGCATTCGGGGAACTTACAAAGTTTTGGAGATAATTATTTATGATTATTAACGTCGGGTCGGAATTAACCATTTTTATCGTACATCTTATATTAAGATATATTAAGATAGCAAAAGTATTTTAGCTTTATGGTTATCCTGGAAATCGTTTATCCGGGGTAATATTTATAAACTTTAACTTTAAAGTCCTGGTAAATAAAATAATTTTCGTACTTTAAGATGTCGTTCTGGATTTAAGTGGTGGTAATAATAATAAATTCTGGCTGAAAAAAAATTAAGTTAACTTTATTCTTTTCCTTTTTTGCCTTACTGTCGGTTTTTTGTTTAGCCGTTTTAGCTTTTTTCTGGGGTTAAGGAATTTCTTTCTTTTTAAAGTTCTTTTTTGCGGGGGAACGATATTCGCTTTTAAAATGTCCCTTTTTGTTATAGTTAAAATATTCGATGTTAGATTTATTTTTTTGGGGCTTTTTCGAAATAATGCTTGTTTTTTTTTAAGGTTTGCCTTTGTTTTTTTTAGTTCGGCTGTTAAAGCCTTTATCGTTATTCCGTTTATTAATTCCTTTTTTTTCGAGGTACCGGTTAAAGGTACGTTAGTCGGCAATAATTGCTTTATCGGTATACTTTTTAAAGGATCCTATTTTGGGTATTATGTATATTTCGTTTTTAATTTAAGGTTTTAAGCTGTTATAAAAGGGATAAAATAACGCGTTTTCGGGTAGATTAGAAATTGTAGTTAAGCGGTTGAATTTTGTCGTATATTTTGTGGTTAATTTGGTCTGGTAAAGGAGGTATAGTTATTTTATTACGTACTATTTTTTATCTGGGTTTTTAAATATAATTTGCATTTGGTTTTCGAAATATCGGTAGTCGTTAAAAATGTAATTAATAATGTTTAAAAATTTTTTAAGGTAATTCTTTAAGTAATCCTTTATAATAAGGTCGAATTATAGGAAAATTCGTTTAGTAAGTAACTAAAAGATAGTTATTACCTTTTGATAATTTTCCGTTAAAAAGCTTTAGTAAAATTTAAGGTAAGTTTTAGCTTAAACGAGGAATTTTTTTATATTTGTAATTCCGTTATAAGGCTTTAGGGTAATTAGTTTGTAGCCCTTAATTTCCGGCATTCTATGGTAGCTGGAGGGTGGGATAGTGGTTTTGCGGTATTGATTAGGGCCGAATAATGGGGGTGCTGGGGTTCTTTCTTTTATTTTTCGGGTAGGTTAAGTTATCCTTTTTTTTGAAGGGTTGGGGTTTTTCTTTTTTATCCTTTTTTAAGGTTTGGATTTTGCGTAATAAGATCTTCATTTTCTTTTTAGGGGAGAGCTTTCTTTTTTTTTTGGACCTTAAGGTTCCTAAACTTTTAGTTTTTTTTCCTTTTCCGAATTTTTTTAAACCTTAATAATATTCTTTAAAGCCGGGGTTAGATGCTGGGTTTAAAAGGAAGAAGGATTTCCCTTACTTCGGGTTATAGGAAGTATGATATAATTAATTAGTTAAAGAATTTTTTCGATAAAAGGTAGATTATTTAATCTGGTTATTGATTTTTTATTAGTTTATAACGGGGATCGGATATATTGTTTATTTTTTAAACGTCGTTTTGTAATATTATTTTTATTAAGTTTAGGAAAGCTTATGCCTAATTAGGCTTGAAATTATCCGTCGGTTATTAATTAAGGAATTATTAAAATATAACGAACCTGTTATATATTTATCTGGAAGTATAAATAATATCCGAAATAGGGTCTTAATTTGCAGGTAATAATAAGATAAGGAATGATTTATTAAGGGTTTGTTCGTTAAAAAAGTTTAAAAACTTTTCCCTTAATTAAAAAAGGGTATAATTGCTTTTAGTCGAAAGCTTAGATTGATAGCTAAGGAACGGAACTAAGTAGGTGCTATCTATAAGGGAAACTTGGTTCATATATATCCTTCTTATCTCCTTGAGGTTCCTAAAGCCTTTCTGTATGGTCCTCTAGGAGTCTCTGAATGGTCTTTGTCAACGCGACAGAGATCATTTTGTGGGGCCGAGGTTTACCCGTTGGGGTCACCTTCCTAGGGTCTCATTTCTGGTCTGGGAGTCTTTCCTGTTTCGTAACACTTACGAAAACAGCATATTATTAATTCATTTTAATTGCTATTAAAATTACATATCCTTTATTAATCTTTAATTAATTTATATAACTTTTTACGTAATTTTTTGTATTTAATTAATTATAATACTTAATGAAAATGTTAAAAGTTTATAAAATTTTTATAATTTATTTAATTTTAGAAAATATATTATTAAGGCTTTTAATTAACGTACCACACAAGCGAAGCGAATGCACAAGCGAAGCGAATGGTTTTTAGCACCTCGCAACAACAAAATCAATTTAATCCACCATAACATATCAAATCTATTCAAATTAATCGGATTCTCCTTCGCTAGACGTATTTATAGCTTCTTCATAAGTACGCGCATTATGTCCGGGCTTGCCGTAAACGCCATATTTCCGTTCCTTCGTCTTAATCCTCTTACGACGCCTACCTTCAGCCGCTATTAACTAAGATTTTTTACTATCCTTTTCTTTTTTAGCTAAAAGAACTTATCCTTTTTATATAATAAATATTCCTCCTTTTTAAAAACGGTTATTTTTAATTTTTCGGTATTTGCTGAAAAAATGATTCGTTTTACTTAATTAGGCGGTTTTTTCCCGAAAAAGTATAACTTTATACAAAAGCAATAAATTACTTTTAATTAAAAAATTAACCGATTTAACCATTTTTGTCGGCGAGCTACCCTAATAATTTCTGAAATTTTCTTTTTGTAAATAACGTCCTTACCTTGTTATTTTTTAGATATTTTTAAGGGTTTTCGTAAGGGGGGAAAAAATAAAACCGGCCGAAGTAAGCGGCGAGACGGTCGGCGTAAGTACAGTTAAAAAAAAATTAATTCGGAAAAAACGTTATTAAAGTTAAATAGAACAAACCCAGCTTTTACAAATCCAGCTTTGATATTATCGGACGTTATGGCAGCTTTAAACGTATTGTAAAAACCGGCAAGGAAATCTTTTTTCGCGATATAAGTATGGTAATATCGTATTAAATTTTCGATATAAAACGAATAAACGCGCTTTAAAACGAAAAAATAAGATATGTTAAAAGGTTAAAACCGATAAAAGGAATAAAAACGCATACAAAAAATAATAATGTCGTTATTCGCGTAATATTCTTCGAATTTTATCAAATAATAACTTTTATAACCGTCGAGGATAAAAAAACGTTTCGTTTTTTCCCTACGTATTCGAATATATTTATCGAAATACTAAATCCATTTTAAATTTAATTCGTTTATTATCCAGTTATTATAACTAATACCGACTTTTTAATTAGCTAATAATAAATTATCGCCATATTAAAAATTAAAATAGGTTTTCCCCGTTAAAATAATAAATAACGGTATAACTTAACCTTACGAATTAATAACTTATATAATTATAACTTATTTTCGATTATCTTATTACGCCTATTTAAATTTTTTACGTTTTTTGGCATTTATAATTACCATACCGCATATTATTAAAAACCCTATTAAAAAGTCCGTTTCGTCAAAGTTATAAATATCCTTTTTTACAATACCGTATTTAGCGATTATAACCCGAATAAGGTCGAATTATTTACGAAATACTTTTAAATTTTCGCATAATACCTTTTAATAATCAATTTTTCGATTTAAACGCGTTTTAAAACTTTTTTTGCCGTCGAACAAAGTTCGACGCCCAATTAACCCCGACATACGTCGTAACGCGTTAAGCTAACAGCAAATTCGCCATATCTTTAACATACTAAAACTGGATAAAAAAGGTTTACGTATTTAAATTAAGGATTCGGTCGATAATAAATTATTTTTCGGTTAACGTTAAATTTCGCAAATTAAAAATAATATCGGCTCAGGCGCGTTTACCGTTATATCGTTCATATAACGTAATTTAAGCAACTTTATATATAGAACTAATTGTTGCATAACTAATTTTCGGGTTCCGTTTTTTAACCTAAACGGCTAAGTTTATTTTCGCTTCTTTTGTAAACCGTTCCATATTATTAGTATTAAGAAATGGGTAATTAAGTTGGATAGTTAAAACGTGCCAAAATTCATTCGTTTCGCTTATGTGGTACGTTATTATAATACGCCCTTAAAGTTTCGTAACTTTAAGATTTTTTTATAAATTCATTTTTTCGTTACGTAAAAAGGTTATTTTAATAAATATAAAATTTAAAAACTTTTTAAGTTTTCTTAAATAAAGTACGAATATTACGAAGAATAAAAACCTTTTAAAAATAAATAATTAAAAAGGAATCTTATATATTCTTATCTTTTAAAAGTATATACTATACTATAAAATAACATTTAAAAGTTAATAAGGTTTTATTAGCCTTAAAGTTTCTTAACGTAAATCTTTTTAATTATCATCGAGTTTTAAAACCGTTTATCCGAGTTAAATAATATAATTTTTATTACTTTAAAGATTAAATATATATTTCAGTCGTTAAAAGCTTTCGTTAAAGCTCTATAATAAGTAACGAAAAAAGTTATTTGTTAATTAAGATTAACAGTGCGAAAAAGCCGAAACTTATAATTTTTTAATAATAATATTCTTTAACGTAATAAATAAGCCAGTATTAAATAGTTACATAATATAAAAAATATAAAAGAATTTATATAAATAACGTACGCGATTTGTTTTATATTTAACTATAAATTCGGTCGTAATATAAGTAACTTAAAAATTTAAAACAAGAACTTTTAATTATTTAATTTTAAAGGTTGCGTTTCGGAAAAATAAACCTTGCGAAATTATTTAAAGATTATCGTACCATTATTCCAGTTATTTTCGCTAAAAAGGTATTTGTAACGAACCTGTCATACATCCACCTGGAGGTATGAGCAGTATCCGAAAAGGGGTCTTGATTTGCAGATAATAATAGAGTAAGGGATGATTTATTAGGGGTTTATTCGTTAAAGAGGTTTAAAGACTTTTCCTATAGTAAAAAACGACTACCTTTAATTATAAGCTTAGATTAATAGTTAAGGAGCGAAACTAAATAGATATTATTTATATAGGAGACCGGTTCATTATATATTCAACTGCTTTTTAATGAGTGTGTTGTGGATTTATGTAATTTATGTAATTTAATTAATTTATCAGATTACGTAGATTACGTCCAATAGGCCAAGATCCTCTTCCAGGGTTTAGCCGTGCCAGGTTTACGTTAGGCCTTAAAGGTCGGTCTCCTCGGGATAGGAACGAAGTTCTTATAATATTATTTCCCCTTTCCAAGGATTTTTATTTTAAAGATAAAACCGTAGGTGATTATTTCGTTAAAGAAGTTTTCCGGGGACGGTCCAGTTGATTTTATTATAACAGGCCGTATTTAAAAGGAAAAAAAGGAAGCTTCATTTAAACTAACGTAAGGTACGTAATAACCGTGCAGACTTTATTAAGAAATTGGCCTTTAGAGTTGTCTTTTGTTCGAACTATATTCGTTTTAGAAAGCCCGATTGTTTTTATTTGGTTAATATTCCAAGTTGCGGTTGTTGCATCCGTCGCCAGCGTTCGGCTTGCGATATGTTAAACATGAATTCATTAATAAAAATCGGAAAGGAACGCGAACGTTTGCAAAAGGAATAACGTAAAGTGGAGGATAATTTAATAAAACTTTTTAATCGGTTAAAACGTTTACGCTTTTAGCAAAATGTTTTATAAAAAAAGGTCTTTGCCATTTTAAAGGAGGGTTATAAATTAAATTAATGTAAGGAAACAGGGAAATACGGCAGAATTTCAACGACTAGTCGCCGACCCACATGCATACTAGACACGTACAAAACCCTATGTCTGAATAATATATATATAACCCAGATAAAAGTCTGCTAATATACTTACTTTTTGGAATGGGTTATTATTGTTCAGCCATTATCTTACTTTCGTTATTATATCTTTATATTTTTTTATCTTGTTTAAGAATAACGCGATGGCTAACAAAAGTAGATCGACGCGTAATAAAACCTAGCCTGTAACAGCTGATTATATGCAGGATAACGAAGGAAGCTAAAACGCCAGAAGGTCGGAAAACGTTCAGAGCGCGATATAGATCGATATTTAAAAGATACCGTTCGACGATATAAGCGTAAAAAGCGTAATCAACCGTAACCGAATACCGACCCCGAAATAATACGAACCGGAATCGCGTGTAAACGCCTAGCTTATCTTTAATAACGAGCTTTTACGTATTTAAGACAAGATTCGATAAGAACGTATCAAATTCGAAGAAAAACGGAAAGCTTTCGCCGACCAGGCGGAACATAATTAATAAAAACGCGATCGTTTTATCGAAATTATTATAAGTTAATATTACCGATAATATATACGGAAATATTTAAAGCCGCTTAAATACCCGGGGCGAATACTTTACGAACGGTTTTGGATATAAGAAAAAAAAGATTAAATTATATCTATTACGGAAATTAACGTTATCGAAAAACCCGGGTTAGCAGATACGGTATACGTATATTAGGCCATAAGTAAAATAAAAAACTTCTTGTAATCGGAATAACGAACATACCATAATAATATGCAAAAAAACGGCTAAGGAAGTTATTTTAAAAGATTTATAATTTTTCGTAAGAAAAGGTTATTCGGACCTTAAATACGTAAATCGGACGTTTCGTAATACTTTCGAAATGTTAAAATAAAGCGACATATTATTAATAAACTTTTTTGCAACCTGGAAAACGGATTTATTAAAGGTCGAAAACGTTAATATCGATTTAAAGGAAAAGAATCTTAAGTTAGCGTATTATTTTTATTACCGCTTAAGGAAACCTTTAAAAATTAAAATATTAAAGTAAAAAGTTTCCTTAAAACGGTTATTCGATATCGTAACGAAAGCCGATCGCATATAGGCGGCCTGGCGTTAAGACCAAATATTACGAGCTAAATAAAACAAAGATAAACGTCCGTATTTAAACGCGTTTTAAGGTAATAGTCCCGTAAAAGGGAAACATTTAAAGGTATCCGGGTTAGGCGAAAAAAAGGGCAGGACTTTTTTTTAAAAAAAAAAACCCTCGTACCGCCGAATAAACGCCGACCGTAATAAGTTGGTTCGGTCCGAGAAATCGTTAATTTTTTTCAGGAAGGATTACGTTCCGATTTATTAAAATTACGGGAAAAAGAAACATACCAGCCGTTATTATAAAATAAAACGTAAGGATAATTTTCCGTTCCGACTTAAAGGCGAAAATAAGGTAACGGAACGTTAATAGTTAACCGTTATATAAAACTTTATTATCTTTAATAATTTAAGCAAGTCGGAAAAAGTAATGCCGAAATAAAGGCGTACGTTTAATTTATTTCAGTTAAATAATGCCGGATGATCGGTACCGGGCCGCCGTTAAAAAGTTAGGTTATTATTCTTAAAAAAGGTGGCAAACGTATTACCGTATAAGTAAATTTAAATTCGAAGGCGGAAGTAAATACGTATAATAAACGTTTTGTTAGGAAATATAAATTCCGTTCCGTCGCCGTCGAGATACCGACGTTAATCGGCGTAAACGGGATTTTTATTAAATATTATAAAGTTTTCGAAATTAAAATTAAGATAATAAATAAACGCCAGGATATCCGGCGATTTCGTTAAATTTATTTTGTAATTAAACGCAACCGGTCGGCGTCCGACCTGTTTTTATCCTGATTAAGGATAAAAAGGTTAAGTATGTTATTAAATACGGTACGGTATAAATAAATTTATAAGGGTTTAAAAAAGATCGATAATAAGGAAATCGTTAACTTGACATTTGCCGAAAAGTCGGTTTATATCGTTAATTTCGTAAAACTCGGAGATAATCGCGATATTCCCGAATTTGGTAAAAAGGACATACTTAAGATCGTGCAGTTATTTAAATACTTAAAAGATTTTCGAAGTATATATTTCGAAAAAAAGGCGAAGGCACCTTTTTTGTTTTTAAAAGTTAAATATGTAATTAATTTTGTACCAGGCAAGTTACCGCTTATAGGTCCGATTTACCTAATTTCGGAACTTTAACGGCAAAAGTTCGAAAAGTATATTCGCAAGTATTTAAGAAACGAAAGGATTAAAAAATCGAAATCGAAAATTACCGCCCTTATTTTATTCGTACTTAAAAAGGATAACATCTTACAGTTATATGTTAATTATAAGGCGTTAAATAGGGCTATAATAAGGAACCGGTATTTTCTGTTATTAATTTTCGAAATTATAAATTAATTGGGATTTATTAAGGTTTTTTAAAAATTAAACTTACAAAATACGTATTACCGTATTCGGATTAAGAAAGGCGATAAATAAAAAACCGCCTTCCGAATAAAGTACGGGTAATTCGAATATACGGTAATACCTTTTAAGCTTATTAACGCCTCTGCCATTTTTTAAGCTTATATATATAAGGTTTTAGTTAATTTTATCGATTAAATTTATATTATTTACCTAAATAATATTATAATTTTTTCGGATAACCAAAAAAAAAACATACGAAATATTTCCGATTAATTTACGAAAGGTTAAAAAAGTATTAACGTACCACACAAGCTCGTCGGACACACAAGCTCGTCGGACACTTTTTGGCACTTCGCAACCACAACCTTAAATAAAACAACTATAACGCAATAAATCAATTCAAATTAATCGGATTCCTTTTCGCTAGACGTATCTACAGCTTTTTCATAAGTGCGCGCATTATGTCCGGGCTTGCCGCAAATCCTACATTTCCGTTCTTTCGTCTTAACCTTCTTGCGACGATTACCTTCAGCCGCTGTTGGCTGCACTTTTTCACCACCCCCTTCCTTCTCGGCCAAAAAAGCTTATCCCTTTTATATAGTAAGTGTTCCTCCTTCCTGGAGACGTTTGTTTTTAGTCCTACGGCGTTTGCTAAGGGTATGGTTGGTTTCGCGTAATTAGGCGGCTTTTTCCCTAAGGAGAGCGTTTTCATGCGCAAGTATTAGGTTACTTTTTGTTAAAAGATTAACCGATTTAATTATTTTTGTTAGCGAGCTACCCTGGTAATTTCTGATCCTTTTTTGCAAGTAACGTTTTTACTTCGTTACTTTACGGATATTTTTAAGGGTTTTCGCAGGGGGTGACAGAATGAAACCGGCGGAGGTAAGCGGGGAAACGGTCGGTATAAGTATAATTAAAAGAACTTTTAAGTCGAGAAGAACGTTATTAGGATCAAATGGAACAAATCCAGCTTTCGCGAATCCGGATTTGATGTTATCGGACGTTATAGCAATTTTAAACGCGTCGTAAAAGCCAGTAAGGAAATCTTTTTTCGCGATATAAGTATGGTAGCGTCGCATTAAATTTTCGATATATAGCGAATAAGCGCGTTTTAAAATAGAAAAGCAGGATACGTCGAAAGGTTAAAGCCGATAGGAAGAATACGCGGGCATGCAAAGAGTAATAATGCCGTTATTCGCGCAGTATTTTTCGAATTCGATCGAATGATAGTTTTCGTAGCCGTCGAGGATAAGAAAACGTTTGGTTTTTTTCGTACGCGTTCTTGTATGCTTATTAAAATGTTAAATCCATTTTAGACCTAATTTGTTTATTGTCCAACTATTAGGACTGGTATTAACCTTTTAATCGGTTGGTAATAGGTTATCGCGATACCAAAAATTAAGGTAAGTTTTTCCCGCTAATATAATAAATGGCGGTAAAGCCTAACTTTACGAATTAACAGCTTAGATAATTATAACCCATTCCCGATTACCTTATTACGCCTATTTAGGTTTTTTACGTCTTTCAGTACTTATAATTACTATGCCCGATATCATAAAAAGTCCCATTAAAAAGCTTATTTTATCGAAGTTGTAAATATTTTTTTTTGCGATGCCGTATTTTGCGATTGTAACCCGAATAAGCTCGAACCATTTACGAAATACCTTTAAATCTTCGTATAATACCCTTTAATAATCGATCTTCCGATTTAACCGCGTCTTAAGTTTTTTTTGCCGTTTAATAAAGTTCGACGCCTAATTAACTCCGATGCGTATCGTAACGCGTTGGGCAAGCAGTAAATTCGCCATATCTTTAACGTGCTGAAGCCGGATAGGAAACGTTCGCGCATTAAGGTTAAGGACTTTTTCGACAATAGATTTCTCTTCGGTCGGAGTTAATTTTCGCAACTTCGGGATAATGTCGGTTCGGGAAGGTTTGCCATGAATTCGGTTTTCTATCGTAAATGGAGGGACGGTATATATAAAACCAAGCCGTCTAAAACTAAGTTTCGGGTCTCTTTTTCTAGCCTGAATGGCTAAATTCATTCTAGTTTCTTTTGTAAGGCGTTCCATAATGATAGTATTAAAAAATGGGCAATTAAAGATGGGTGGTTGGAATAGCTAAAAAAGTGTCCGACGAGCTTGTATGTCCGACGAGCTTGTGTGGCACGTTAATTATTCGGCAAATTATTAAAATGCGAATTTTTTAAAAATAAAATCTTATTTTTAAAATTCGTTATTAATACCGAAAAGGTATAAATAAACCGCCGACGGGTCGCCATAATCCAGGAATAGAAATACGTTAAGTCGGTATATAATATCTAGGTGTTTTTAAATTTTATTAACTTTTATAAAAAGTTTATTATTTATTATTCGAAAATTACCGTTTTTATTATTAACTTATTAAAAAAGATACTTTAAAAAAAAGACTTTAAATAATCCGATAAAATAATAAAAGTATTTAAAGGGTTAAAAATCGCTTTCCGGGATGCGATTATTTTTTAATATTAAGATCTTGTTAAATTTACCCGTATAAAGACCGACGTATTCGTTAAGACCATATCCGGTATCTTGTTTTAATTTTACGGACTAAATTGGTACCCGGTCGCTTTTTAATTACGGAAGTTATCGGATACGGAAATTAAATAAGGAATAAGTTAATAAAAATCAGTTATTATGGTAAAAAGCTTGGAATATTAGGGTTAATATCTGGAAAGCGCGGAACGAAAATTCCTAGTCCTTACGGATTATTAAGCGTTAAAGGGGGTAATTGCCGTACCGGCGCGAGACCTTTAAAAAAGGCTTACTTAATAAGTATATCGATTAACTTAGTTTAATTTCGAAATATAATACCGCCTGGGAAAGATTAACCCGGTTAACGGGTTAAGTTATCGGCTAAATTATATATTTATATTAATCGATTATAACGACGTAATTTTTACGTTCGTAAAAAAGTTTTAACTAATCGGCGAACTACCTAAGGAAATTAAGTACTTAATAACGACTTTATTACGTATTACCGAAAAGTATAATCGGGTACGATAATTTATTAAAATTACGCAAAACGTTTTAACGACTGAATTTTTTAACGAATATAAAGTTAAAAAGATTTAAATAACCGAAATCCGTATTAAAATAATGTAAAACCCTTATTATACGATTGCAAATTATTTTTTAAAAGATCGAAAAAAAAAAGGTTATATACCGGTACCCTTTACATAAAATGCGTACGGTAAGAAAAACCCAAATAACGGCCGTTACTAAGGCCGTGCTAAAAAAGTTAAAGCCCGACGTAACGAAAAAACGCCGTTCTAATTCCGAATTATCGACGAAATTAAAGGACGAAAACGTTAAGGCTATTACGCCAGAACAATACGTTTTACGTTTAATAGCAAAAAAGCTAACCTTAAACGAAACGGTATTTATTTTAAAAGTTTTACGATAATTCTACGATAAAATCCGCGGATTATAAGCCAAAAATCTAAAAATTTAAAAATTTATAACGTTAATCCAGAAAAACGCCGGAATAAAAGGGGGTTATTATATAAACGTAAATAACGTCTTATTTTATCGGGATAAGTTCGTTATTTTATCGTAATATACGTTACGTTAGTAATTAATTAATTAATATTATAATAACCTATAAATAAGGTAACGTCTCACATATATAAGCGAATTACACATATAAGCGAATCACTTTTTTAGCCATTCCAACTACCTATCCTTAATCGTTCATTTTTTAATACCAACATTATAGAACGCTTTACAAAAGAAGCAAAAATGAACTTAACCTTTCAGGCTAAAAAACGAAACCCAAAATTTAATTATAAAAAGTTTGGTTTTATTTATAAAATTCCATATTTTACCTTAATATACCGTTTTAATAATAAATGCGCCCGAACCGATATTATCCTTTTTTTGCAAAGATTAATACCAACCGAAAAAAAATCGATTATCGACCGAATCCTCGAGCTAAATACGCGAGCGTTTCCTATCCGGCTTTAACACGTTAAAGATATGGCCAATATATTACTTACCCAGCACGTTACGGAACGCGTCGGAATTAACTAGGCGTCGAACTTTGTTAAACGGTAAAAATTTTTTAAACGCGTTTAAATCGAAAGATCGATTATCAAAAGATACTATGCGAAAATCTAAAAACATTTCGTAAATGGTTCGAGCTTATTCGGGCTATAATCGCAAAATATGGCATCGCAAAAAAGGATATTTATAACTTCGACGAAACGGGCTTTTTAATAAGGCTTTTTATAATATCGGGCATAGTAATTATAAGTATTAAAAAACGTAAAAAACTTAAATAAACGTAATAAAAAAATCGGGAATAAGTTATAATAATATAAATTGTTAATTCGTAAAGTTAAGCTTTACCGTTATTTATCATTTTAACGGGGAAAACCTACCTTAATTCCTGGTATCGCGATAACCCATTATTAGTTAATTAAAAAATCGGTATTAATTATAATAATTTGTCGGCAATTGGTGCGTACAGGTGTTGCCTGCTGGCTGGCTTTGTGGGCCCAGGCTGCAGGAGTGCTGCCTGGAACACCCTTTGTCCTCAGACGATCCTTTGTCACACAATCATGTATGTAAGGGCGATTGCCCACGGACTAGATTTGTCCTTTCCTAGAACACATAGAACCAACGCATGAGAGTTACGCCAGATTCCTGCATTTGATCACTGTGACTGCTGACATAATTAAATAATAAACGAATTAGGTTTAAAATAAATCTAACATTTCGACAAACATATTTAAATACGTACAAAAAGAACTAAACGTCTTTTTATCCTCGACGGCCACGAAAACTATCATTCGATGTAATTCGAAAAATATTACGCGAACAATAATATTATTACGCTTTGCATACCTTCCTATTCTTCCTATCGGTTTTAACCTTTCGATGTATCCTGCTTTTTTATTTTAAAACGCGCTTATTCGTTATATATCGAGAATTTAATACAACGCTATTATACCCATATTGCGAAAGAAAATTTTTTTCTTAACTTTTACGACGCGTTTAAAGTTACCATAACGTCCAATAACATCAAATCCGGCTTTTAAAAAACTGAACTTATTCCATTCGATCTTAATAACGTTTTATCCGACTTGGAAATTTCTCCAGTTATACCTATACCAACCGTTTTCCTTCTTATTTCTGCTAGTTTTATTTCCCTGCCCGCAAAAACCCCCAGAAATATCCGTAAAGTAATAAAATAAGAACGTTACTTATAAAAAAGGATTAAAAATTACTAAGGTAGCTCCCTGATAAAAATAATTAAATCGGCTGGTTTTATAACAAAAAGTTATATATTATTTTTACATAAAGCCGCTTTTTTTCAGGAAGAAAACGTTTAATTACGCGAAACGAACTACATTTTAAGCAAATATTAAAGGACCAAAAACAAACGTTTCCAAAAAGGAGGAACATTTACTATACAAAAAGAATAAGCTCTTTTAGCTGAAAAGGAAAGGGGTGGTAAAAAAATGCAGCTAACGGCGGCTAAAGATAATCGTCGCAAAAGGGTTAAAACGAAGGAACGGAAATATGGCGTTTGCGGCAAGCCCGGACATAATACGCGTACTTATGAAGAAGCTGTAAATACGTTTAGCAAAGAAAAATCCGATTAATTTAAATTGATTTAGTATGTTATGGTTGCGTTATTTGAATTTGTTGCTGCGGAAGACTAGAAAAGTGATTCGCTTATATGTGTGATTCGCTCATATGTGTGAGACGTTATATAAAAAGCCGAAAAATTATCGAATTAATTGGTTATAAATTTTATTAGGAAAATATAACGAACGACGTTAAAAAGTACGTTAAATACTGCCTTATATGTTAAAATACGCGGAAACTTACGTATAAACCTTATAAGGCGTTATAATTATTACCCTTACCGAAATAACCGTTTTAAGAATTAAATATAAATTTTATTATAAGGTTACCTTTTAATTTAAAAAATAATAACCGTACGTATAATATTATTTTAATAATCGTCGACCGATTTACGAAGTTAACCTTATTTTTATTTACGGTTAAAACGTTAATAACCGTAAAATTAGTTAATATTTTATATAAAAAAGTAAAATATTATTTTGGCTTTCCGTTAAGAATTATTAATAACCGAAATAAGTTATTTATTAATTAATTTTAAGTTAAACTTTATAAAATAAGAAAAACCGAACGCCGATTATTTACCGTTTATTACTTTTAAATTAATAAATAAATAAAACGTATAAATTAAACGTTAAAAAATATTTCTAAAATTATTACGATGAAAATTAAATTAATTAGGCCCGGTTATTATATAAGGCCGAATTCGCTTATAATAATTACCGAAATAAGTTTATTAAATACTTGCCGTTTAAAGTTTTATATAGTTATTATTTTCGTATAATAAAATAAATACCCGAAAACTTTTAAGTTAAGGTTTAAAAAACATGCAAACGATTTAAATATATAGCGTAAGTTCGCCGAAGGATGTACGAATATTTAAAAAAAATAACTAGTTAAAAAAGATATTACGATTAAAGATATGTATTAATAATTTTTAAAAAGGGTTAAATTATAAAGTTATTTATAAAAAGCTTTAAATTTAAAAACAGCTTTAAGTTAATACCGACGTATATACGGATAAAAATTATTAAACGGATAAAATTATAAGTTTATAAGATTTACTTATCTATAAAATATTAAAAATTACATAACGTATTTCGGGTATTTTCTTTAAAATAATAACATAATCGGAATAAGGTCGCCGACGATATGCTATTTCCGGTCCTAAAAAACGAATAACCGGAATAAATTATAAAAAAAAATTATCCGGTATAAACATAATTATAGGAAAAAAAGGGTTTTCGTTAAATAAAAAGAATAATTAATTAAATATCATATTTAAAAATTAATAAAAAATTAATAAACGTTTAATAAATATTTGTTAAATACGAAAACAATTAAAACATATTTATAAAAAATAACATAAATATAAAAAAACTTTAAATACTTTAATAATTATAACTTATTATAAATTAATCGAAAACCGTTTAAATATTTATAAAACGAATTAATTAAGTTATATTTAAAATAAAATCGAATAACGATAATATACTAACGAAACGTTAAACGTAAATATAAAATTAATTATAATAACTATTAATATTACGAAAACTTAAATATAAAAAATAACCCGCCAACCGGACGACGATAATATTAAATATTTTTAATAAAAATTAAATTTATTATTTTAAAATTAAAACTTTACGTTTTATTAATAAGTTATAGGCGAATATTTAGCGACTAGTCGTCGAAAAACGTAAGAGGATTTAAACCGGTTTAAACCGGCGGAATTTATAAAGCCGGCAAGGCCATAAACGAAGCCGCGGGAAAACTAGGAGGTAAGCCTTACGGCGAACTACCGCCGACGGCCTCCGAAAACGAACCAAAAGGAGAAACGGAACCGGATAAAGCCTATTAAGCTTGCTTACGGGGAAAGGCGGCGCGCTGTCGGCGACCTTTCGGTATACCCTGCATATTGCAAAAAACAAGGTTGGCCGGGGCCATACCGCCATTATTAAGCGCCTACTAAACCAGCTTTATATGGTTTTTAACCTCCAAAATAAGGCGGCCACGGCAGAACAAGGTAATCTAATCTTTCTCCATATTAACGACGAACGGTCGGCGATGGGCCTTTTTTCTTAAGGCTTTAAAAATAATGTTAAAGGTAATATAAACGTTACCGTTTTATTCGTACGGCGATAAAGCGGCGATTATTCGGCAACGAACTTTTTTAATATCCATAAGTATATTTTTATTCTTTTTTTAGGAAAAAATACGTTAATAAAAAAAAAAGGTCGGAAAAAGGTTAATATCGGATAAATAACTTATTAATTAATATTCGAAACGGAAAAACTCGAAATAACATAAAGATTACGTTTCCGCGATTACGATCGTTATACGTTCGATATCCTTAACCTTAAAAATTACATAATCTTTTTTAATATAAGCCTTACGGAAAATAAAATAGGCGTTTTTAAATAGTATAACGCGCCGACCGAACTCCGATAATTCGTTAAAGGGCGGTTCGGCCATATTTATAAGCTTAATTTTTATTTATACGGCCTTACGGTAATAAAAAGAAATCGCTTAAATAACGCCTTAAAAACCGGTTGGAATTTATTCGGCGATTAATAAACGATTAATAATAAGGATAAAATAACGTATGCGGAAATTCGTTTTTTATCCTAAATATAATAAGCATAATTTTCGGCATTCGTTCGCGAAGGGTCGACGATATAAATTATGTTAAAATTAAGATAAAATAAGCCGACGTAATATTAGCAAGGCTTGTTAAAAGTAATTAAGTCGTTTTCGACGTTTTAAATATAATCGGTATAATTTAAGGCGATAAGCAATTTATATTTATTAAAAACAATTTCGCAAAAAAATATAATTACGGCAAATGATCGGAAAAAAATAAAAAAATGCTCGGAAATAAAAAATTAAAAACGGGAAAACGAAGCCGATTATTCGAAAAAAAAACGGCGAACGTAAGCAAAAATTACAAAAATAAAATACTTATAAAAGGAAAAATAAGAAAAGGGGGATTAATAATATAAAAATTAACTAATAACTTAATTAAAAAACGTTCGATAACCGGCCTTATATATATAACGCCGGAATAACAAAACGTATAGGCCAACCAAGCTTTATTAAGGCATATGCGCCCCATTACCAGAACTAAGCTAATTAAAATATCGGACATATAACTATCGGCAGCTGCTAGGGACCAGCAGCTAAAGGGGAGGGGAGCAATATAAGGAAACAGGGAAATACGGCAGAATTTCGGCAACTAGTCGCCGACCCACATGTACACCAGACACGTACAAAACCCTGTGTCTGAACAATATACATACTGTCACGGCCAGTACCTGATATAGCATGATAGCTAGCTTATTGGCGCTATGGACGAAGATTCTAAGCTGAAGAAAAGAAAGAAAGAAGGACAGAACCGCAA
>QJNU01000903.1:0-23591 GCA_004154915.1 Monosporascus ibericus
GTGCTGTTGCACTCATACAACTTTAAGTAGCTTAGCTCCGGAACACATATGGGCCGATCAGTAGGTGACCTTTCCGTATATGGGGTGCGCTACGCACCCCCCAGCTAGCTAACATACCCCCTCAACGTTTTAAAGTATTCACGGCGTTGATCACCGCATTTTATTACTTTTTAGAGCCACAGCTATTTATTCCACCTCTCCTCCAGCGATTAAATCCTCCTGATCAGCTAATTCCTTGTCTGAAATGACCCTTAAAGCTTTCTTCCGCTGATCCAGGGTTTCGGTGATATTTATTAGTCCTAGCTGCTTTCTGAAGTGCCTGAAGGTTTCTCGTAATAGGGCTTTAATTAATCTATCAGCCAGCATGTTATCCGTAGGTATATAATCCATTTTGATTAGGTCCCTTTTTGCTGCCTTTCGTAACCAATGGTTATATATATTTACGTACCGTAGTTTTGTTTGTAAGAGGGCGACGTCGGCGTTGATCAACCGTATCGTCTATTAATTGTCGTACCATATATTTAACGGTCCTGCTTTTAAACCAACTCCTAATTCTTTAATTAGTTTAAAATTAAATAAGGCTTTTTTTATAGCTTGCGTAAAAGATAACAATTCCGTTTCGGTTATAAAAGTAATTATTATATCTTACTTATTCGTTTACTATCTTATTATTCTTTTAAATAAATTTATAACGTAAGCCTAGGAACTTTTTCGATCGATCGTATTATTTGCGAAAAAGGTATCGTTTTAAATATCCAGCGAATTTTCGCCGCCGAATTATAACGTTAACGTTTTAATACCGATTAGGTATAATATAACTCGATCCGTTATTATATAATGTACGTTATTAAGGTTTAGGTTAAATCGTATAAGTCGAGATATTGCAAAAGATATATCGGGTCGCGTATTAACTATAACATATAGAATAAAATCGATCTTTTTTTAATATTTATTAACAAAATTTAAATAGGCCAGATTAAGATTCGGTAATAATTCGACTTTTGTTATAAATATCTTTAAAAAATTATTTAGGCTTTTTTTAAGGATTAGGTTAATTAATTTATTTATAAAATCGGATTAAGATAGCCAGATCTTTTTATTAAGTTTGTTTTTAATTATTTCGATCCCGAGGAACTATTATAAGTTTTTACTTTTTATAAAAATGTACCGTTTTTATATTTATTATATTAACTGATTAACGAAACCCTGATTTTTCTTACGATATGCCGTAATAATATCGTCGACGAAGAAAAAAAGAAGTACCTTTTAATAAATAAAATAATAAGATTCGTAAGGAACGAAATTAAAACCTAAATTTTTTAAGGTACCGGTAAAATCCTTTTGCCATAATAAAGGTAATTTTTTTAATCCATATAATATTTTCTTAAATAAAAATATTTTATTACGGAATAAGTAATTTAGGGGCATTTTTATATATATTTCGTAAGGTAAATTTGCGTTAACGAAGGCGTTTATAACGTTATATTATTTAAGCTTTAGGTTAAACTTAACCGCGATAGCGATTAAAGTTTAAAACGACCTTTTAACGAATATGGATGTATATATATCATTATAAACGTTTTTAAGCTGTTAATCGTTTCGTATAACGAAACGGGTTTTATACTTTTATAGCTAGTTATGTTTGTTAAATTTATAAACGTATATTTATATACATCTTAAAACCTGTTTCCTTTTAACAGAAGATTAGTTAATAACCTTCCAGGATTGCATTTTTTTGTAGCTTTATTAATAAACCCTTTCGGCTTTTTTAAATATTTCCCTTAAAAGGTATATATTTAACTTTTTATAATTTCGCGGCGGTAACGGTAAATTTCGCCTATATATCCGGCCTTTTAACTTAGGTATTTTATATGTTATTATATTAAAGCCTTTCCGATTAAGGTAACGTATATTTCGGGTTTTTATTTTCCTTAAAGTTTCGTAATTTACCGGCCGGTTATTACGTATACTTATAAAGTGGGTTATTCGTCCTGTATTAAATGCGGCCTTTTATACTTTATAATTAACTTTGGTAATATTTTTATAATACGGAACGTACGGAAAGGTAACTTCGACCCGTAAAATACCTTCGTTTTTTACCGTTATTTTAGGTTAAATAATATAATAAAAGCTTAGGGTTACCTTTATTTCTTCCGCCGGCGTAATAATTATAATAGTTATCAGGGCAGACGTTAATGGCAGTAATAATTCAAGGGTTGGAAATGGTTCGAACATAACGGTCGTATAAAGGTAATTAATTTTATACGAATAGGTTTATTCTTCCCCATCCCGTACGTTTTTTTCGATATTTATATCACTTTAAAACCATTCCTCCTGCCCAGCCGGTAATTAAATTATTCCATTTAGATCTTCATCTTCCTCTTATATATATACAAAATAGCTATTAACTTAATCAGGTATTTCTATTTATCGGAACAATTTTTGCAGCTTATCTTCCGTAATATAAAAAAAATCGTTTTTAAAATCTTTAATATTATCTAAAAAAATAGCTTTTTCGTTAGATTATACGTCTCGAATAATAATAACCTTATTAATTAACGGATTCCAAATTTCGTAAATATTGATAAATCGGTAACCGACGAAAAAGCCAATTTATGCTTTAGGATTTAACTTTTAAAGTTTTTTTTTTTATAACAATGGTTATTATAACGTAAGTTATACAGCCATAAGCTTGTAAATAAACCTTTTGGGGCTTCCGATCGAATACTACAACGCCGTTTTTATACGCCAAGTAAATATAATAAACCTTATATAAGGTTTGCCAAAAAAAAAGCGTATTTGGGGGTACGGTTATATAAATATATTGCCGCTTTAAAAATATATATGATTAAAAACGTTAATAACTTAATGCCATTTCGTATCGTAATCGCTTTCTTTTTAATTATACCCCTTAAAGGCTTTGTACCCCCGTTCTGGGCCTGGGTATATAATGCTAAAGGCTTAAGTTTAATACTAAAAAAAGGCGACTAAAGCATATCTCGAAGTTGGTAATTTTTTAAAATCTCGTTATTATATTCGATTACCTATAAAAAGACCTTATCTTAATTTTTTAAAACTTTTAAAAAATATCAAAACGCTATAATCAATATATTTTGCTTTTGGTTCTTAAAATAAGTATCTTAAATAAATCCCGAATATCTATCGATAGCAAACATAACGTATTTATATCCTTTCGGGTTTTTTTCGAAGTTTATAAAATCGATAGCGATTTTTTATCCTGATCGGAAAGTTCCCTTCCGTAACTTGCGACGTATTTATCTTTTAACCTTCGCCTTATTATATGCTTAATATTCGATTATTATAAAACCTTTTAATCGGACTTCCTTTATATGGGACTATAATTAAGTAATTACTTCGAGGCCTAAATAGCTTAGTTTTAGGTGTTATATGGTACCGTCACCTATATACGGTGGTTTCTTCGTCCATAAATTAACGTTTCATTTATAAATAGCTAAAGCTATATAAGTAATTATTACGTTAATATCTTCGATAACAAATTAATTAAACTTGTTTATTAACGTAATAATTATTTAATTATATTTATTTCGAATAAAATTATTGGTTTTTCGATTATCTTATTAATACCTTTTCTTTCGAAGTTATCGAAATAATATTAAGTTGTACGCAAATTTTTCGCAATGGGTAACGTTGTATAGACATAACGCTTTCGTACTGTTAGAACTTCGAAATAACATATTAACCTTTTTATACCCCTTAATCGGTACGAAGCTGTTGCTTGCGTATATCCCGTTACCCTATACGGTTGGTTTAAAATTTAGGAACCTGCTAATAAGGTTAAAAATGTATATCGTAAACCTTAAGTTTAAAATAGATAAATTCTTTAAAGGGTAAAATAAAACGTTTATTATGTTACGTTAATCAAAAATTAAAAAGTACGTTAGGATTCGTTTTATTTTCTTTAAGAGTTAATTTATTTTTTATGTAATTAATTTATTTATAATTTTTAACAAACGGTTAATCTTTTTTTTTAAGAATTAATTAAAAGTAATTTGTTTTTTAATTATAACTTTTATTACTTCGCTAAACTTAAATTATGCTAAAACTTTATTAAGGAACGTATAAAATCATTAAGTTAACTTATATAAGGTATTTAAGTACGTTTTGTAACGGATATTTTATATGTCCGATTTTTAACGTTTTTGTTTATTAATATTTCGATCCGTTTAAAAGCTTTTACGATTACCTTGCTTCGGCCTTTGTTTAAGGGTTTTACCTTACGGTTAAAGGTTAAATGGCTTAGTTTTTTTTTAATTAAGATAATCCTGATTAAATTAGTTCGCGGGGGTTTTATAAAAGGTTAAAAACGTTACCTTAATGTTTTTTGATGTAAATAATAAATTGATTATAACTTAATAATTTAAAAGGTTAACTGTTACCTTTTAATAATTAATCGTACCGTTATCGATTTTAGCCTTTTTTATTATCTAAAAGGTTATTATCCAGGTTTCCGTAATGGGAGCTAAAGTTATACATAGGTCGTTAACTTATATAACCGTTATATTCGTTTCTGGGATATTGTATCGCTATCCTTAGGCCATAATCTTTTGTTACCTTACGATTTACTCGTTTAACCTTTTACCGGATTTCGAAATTTGCTTTAACCTTTTGCGGTATTTTCGTTAAGTGTTAATTAATAATTTAATGTCGTATACCTTGCCGGATTTAGCCAACTTAACGTATTACTTTTGTAAGTTTTTTCTTGGAAGAAAACTTGTTTTTTTAATCGTTGGAGATATAGATTTCAGGATTTATTTTGTAAGTTCGTTAACGCTTTTATAAAAGGTTTCGTATTTCCGATTTTTATAAATATATACCGCGAAGTCCTAAATGTAGATTTATTTGCTTTCGGTAGTTATTTTAAAAGTATTTATCGGATAGCCCGTTAAATTGACCTTTTCGATTTATATAGTTCTTTCGGTGGATAAATTAATTATTTAAGTTATCATCTAACGGATTAGTTTCTTTAGGTAGGAGGATATTTCGGGTTTTTTTAAATTTGGTAGGTTATGTCAGCTAGCTGGGGGGTGCGTAGCGCACCTTATATACGGAAAGGTCACCTACTGATCGGCCCATATGTGTTCCGGAGCTAAGCTACTTAAAGTTGTATGAGTGCAACAGCACCTGCAACTGACCGAATATAACAATATAACTGATGTCCCCTATATCTGACAATTAAGAGTCTTATTCGCTTAATTCGCGTAAATATCAACTGATCAGCTATTATTAAGACGATATAGGCTATATATCAGTAGAAATTATTAATATACTTTAATAGTAATAATGGCGACCGTATAGTCGGTATCCCAAATCATTTACTAAGGACCTAAGGACTGGGACCGCTTTAAAGGCGAATTTTAATTTAAAGCGTACGCGCTTGATATTTGGGACTTTATCGATCCTGATTAGTTACGTTCGTAACCTGTTAAACTTACAAAATCCGATATAGCCTTATATCCGAAAAAACGAGTTCGTCCTTAAACGCGAAATAATACCCTAGCTTTCGATAGTATACTCGAAGACGTTAACCTTATAGGTTATTTTACGAACGTTTTTAAGATAACGACCGAAGGCAAATAAGCTTATAATCAGGAATTTACAGCATATATTTATAAGGATCGGAAGTATAATACCTTCCGTAAAGATATTAACGATTTTACGAAATGGGTCCTGAAATTTATATCTTTAGCGATTAAAGGAACAAATTTTCTTTTAGGGAAGAACCTGCGAAAATGGTACACCAAGCTGGCTAAGTCCGGTAAGGTGTACGACGGCAGGCTATTAATCAATACCTAACGAAAATACCGCGAAAGGCTAAAATAAATCTCGAAATCTGGCAAAAAGCTAGACGAATGGATCGTAAGATGGCAAGAAATCATGACCTAAGGATAGCAATATGGTATCCCAAAAACGAATATAACGATTATATAGGTTAACGACCTATATACAGCTTTAGCTCCCATCGTAAAAACCTGGATAACAACCTTCCAGATGGTAAAGAAAGCAGAGATCGACAGTAATACGATCAATTACCAAAAGGTAGCAGTTAACCTTTTAAACCACTAAGTTATAACCCATTAACTATTTATATCGAAAAACGTTAAGGTAACGTTTTTTACGTTCCACGGGATTCCCGCGGATCCTATTAATTAAAATAACCCCGATCAGGAAGAAATTAAGCTTATTAACTTTTAATTACAAAGAAGGATTCCGGTATAAGCGCCAAAGCGAGGTAATCATAAAGGTTCCTATACGGACCAAAACGTTAGCAAGCGGAAACGTTAAAAGTTAAATATATAAGGTATACGGTATAAAGCGTACTTAAGTAGCTATTATAAGCTAATTTAATGCTTTTATGCATTCCTTAACAAAGCTTTAAAAGGTTTCCGACTTAACGAAGGTTTAAGATTATTCGTTCAAAACCGAGTAACTGCCGATCAGTCCTTAAAAAAAAAGATTAACCGCCTATCGAAAACCATAAAAAAATTAATTACAGAAATAGATTAATTTTTAAAGGAAATAAGATAAGTTTTAATATATTTCTTAATTATTAATTAACGTAACGTTATAAGCGTTTTGTTTTACCCCTTAAGGAATTTATCCATCCTGGATTTAAGGTTTACGATATATATTTTTAACTTTATTAACAGGTTCCTAAATTTTAAACTAACCGTATAAGGTAACGAAATGTACGTAGGTAACAACTTCGTCCCGATTAAAGGGTACGGAAAGGTTAATGTGTTACTCCAAAGCTTTAGCGGTACGAAAGCGTTACGGCTTTATAATATGGCCTATTGCGAAGAATTCGTATGTAACCTAGTGTCATTCCGACAGTTCCGGAAGAAAGGTTATTAATGGGATAACCGAGGGATTAATAACTGCATTCGAAATAAATATGATTAAGTTATGGTTACGTTAATAAATAAGTTTAATTAATTCGTTATCGAAGATATTAACGTAATTACCTTTTATATAGCCTTTGCAACTTATAGACGAAACGTTAACTTATAAACGAAAAGATAACTACGTACAGGTGACGGTATTATATAGCACCTACGCCTAGGCCATCTAGGCCCCAAAGTGATCGCCTAGTTGCAATCCCATATTAAAGAAGTTCGATTAAAGGGTTTTATAATAATCGAATGTTAAGCATATAGCAAGGCGAAGGCGAAAAAACAAATACGTTACGAACTTCGAAAGGGAGCATCCCGATTAGGCCAAAGAATCGCCGTCGACTTTATTAATTTCGAAAAGAACCTTAAAGGATATAGATACGTTATGTTCGCTACCGATAAATACTTAGGCTTTATTTGGGATATTTACCTAAAAAACCAAAAGTAAGATATACTAATTATAGCGTTTTGACATTTTCTAGGAGTCCTGAAAAACTAAGACAAGGTTTTCCTATAGGTAATCGAATACGATAATGAGATTTTAAAGAATTACCAACTTCGAAATATGTTTTAATCGCCTCCTTTCAATATCAGACTTAAACCCTTAATACCATATATCTAGGCCCAGAACGGGAATGCAAAGCGCTTAAGGGGTGTAATTAAGGAAAAAGCGACTATGATGCGAAGTGGCGTTAAGTTACCAGCGTTCCTAATCGTGTACATTTTTAAAGCGGCAGTATATCTATATAACCGTACCCTTAAATACTTTCTTTTTTGGCAAATTCCATATAAGGTTTATTATACTTACTTAACGTATAAAGACGGTATTGTAATGCTTAATCGGAAGCCCCAAGAGGCCTACTTACGTGCTTATGGCTATATGGCCTACGTTATAACGACTATCGTTATAAAAAAAGAATAAAGGCTTTAGAAACTAAATCCTAAAATATGGATTAGCTTTTTTGTCGGTTACCGATTAACAAATATTTACGAAGTTTAGAACCTATTAACGAATAAAGTTATCGCTATTCGAAACGTATAATTTAACGAGGAGACTACCTTTTTTGGTAATATTAAAAACCTTAAAGATAACCTTTTTTATATTACGGAAGATAAATTATAGATATTATTCCGATAGGTAAAAATACTTAATTAGGTTAATGGTTACCTAATACATATCCAAAAAGAGGATAAAAACCTGAACGGGATTTAGTTACCGGCTGAATCGGAAGGATGGTTCCAAGGTGGTATAGGCGAAAAAGACGTACGGGATAGGGAAAAACAAGCTTGTTCGTATGAAACTGATTATTTTTATACGACCGCTTTGTTCGAGCCATTTCCGACCCCTGGATTATTACCGTTATTAACGTCTGTATTAATAATTATTACGATTATTGCGCCGGCGGAAGTAATAAAGGTAACTTTAGGCTCCCGTCTTTTTGTTTAATACAAAGCAGCGGTAAAAAACGAAAGCACCTTACGAATTATAAATATAAACTTCCCGTACGTTCTAAGCCGAAAGGGTATTATTAAAAACGACCATAAAGTTTGGGAGGCCGCATTTAATACAAAACGAATAGCCCACTTTATAAGTACGCGTAATAACCGGCCGGTAAGCTGCGGAAATTTAAGGAAATTAAAAATCCGAAATACGCGCCGCCTTAATCGGAAAAGCTTTAATATAACAAAAATAAAAACGTTATTTAGGTCGTTAAACCGGGTACATAGGCGAAACTTGCCACTACCGCCGCAAGGCTATAAAGAGCTGAATATATACCCGTTAGGAAAGATGTTTCGTAACGCCGAAGCGGCTTACCTGCAAAATTATAAGAAGATAAAGTCCTAGAAAACCGTTAATTAGTTATCTACTAAAGGGAAATAGGTATTAGGATGTATATGGGTATACGTTTACAAGTTTAATAAGTATGGCTGGTTTTAAAAGTGTAAGGCCCGTTTCGTCGTACGAGGTGATTAACAGCTTAAGAACGCATACGGCGATACATACGCATTCATATTCGCTGGAAGGTTGTTTCGAGCTTTGATCGCTATTACGGCTAGGTTTAACCTAAAGCTTAAGCAATATAACGCTATAAACGCCTTCGTTAACGCGAACTTACCTTATAAAATATACATGAAGACGTCCCCAGGATACCCATAACGTGGCAAGATACTTCTGATCAGGAAGGCATTATATGGACTGAAAAAATCGCCTTTACTTTGGTAGAAGGATTTTATCAGTACATTTAAGGATTTGGGACTTAGCTCCGTTCCTTACGAACCATGTTATTTCCTTCGTTAAGGGGTGCTTTTGTTTTTTTACGTCGACGACATAGTTGCTGCGTATAGCAAAAAGCATCAAGACCTTGTCGATTAATTAATTTAATAGATACAGGAACGATATACCTTTATAGGTGGTAAGGACTTATAATGGTTTCTTGGGATCGAAATGATTAAAGATAAACCTAATAGGAAAATCTAGTTATCTTAATCTGACTTTATAAATAAGCTGGTTAACCTAATCTTTAAAAAAAGTCTAAATAACCTCCTAAAAACGCTAATAACAAGCATTAAGTTATTGCCAAATCTTGATCTGGCCCATCTAGGCTTAGTAAACAGATATTAAAAAAAGATCGGTTTTATTTTATATATTGCAGTTAATACGCGATTTAATATATCCTTTATAATATCCCGACTTACACGATTTAACCAAAACCTTAATAACGTATATTATAACGTTACTAACAAAGTTATATTATACCTAATCGGTATTAAGATGTTAACGTTATAGTTCGGTAGCGAGGATTTAATAAATATTTAAAGCGACGTTTTTTTTGCGGATAATATAATCGATCGAAAGAATTCCTAAGCTTATATAATAAAGCTTTTCGGAAAAGTAATAAGATAATAAGCGAATAAGCAAAACATAATAATTACTTTTATAACCGAAGCGAAATTATTATCCCTTACGTAAGCTGTTAAAAAAGCCTTATTTAGTTTTCGACTAATCAAAAAACTAGGAGTCGGTTTCGATATAGGACCGTTAAATATGTGGTACGATAATTAATAGATTATACGGCTAGTTAACGCCGATATCGCACTTTTATAAACAAAATTACGGTACGTGGATATATATAACCATTGGTTACAAAAGGCAGCAAAAAGGGACCTAATCAGAATGGATTATACGCTTATAGGCGACATACTGGTTAATGGATTAACTAAAACCCTGTTACGAAAAGCTTTTAGGAACTTTAAAAAACAGCTAGGATTAATGGATATTACAAAAGCTTTGGATTAGCGGAAAAAAGCTTTAAAGGTCATTTTAGACGAAGAATTGGCTGATTAAGAGGATTTAATCGCCGGAGGAGAGGTGGAATGGACAGCTGTGGCTTTAGGAAGTAATAAAGTATAACGATCAACGCCGTGAAAACTTCAAGGCGTTGAAGGGGTGTGTCAGCTAGCTGGGGGGTGCGTAGCGCACCCCATATACGGAAAGGTCACCTACTGATCGGCCCATATGTGTTCCGGAGCTAAGCTACTTAAAGTTGTATGAGTGCAACAGCACCTGCAACTGACCGAATACAACAACACAACTGATGTCCCCTATATCTGACAGGTTATGAATCGTTTTAATTAAGATCGATAAAATCCCAAATATTAAGCGCGTACGTTTTAAATTGGAATTCGCCTTTAAATCGATTTTAATCCTTAAGTCCTTTATAAATAATTAAGGACGTCGATTGTTCGGTCGCTATTATTATTATTTGAAATATATGGATAATTATTATTGATATATAGCTTATATTATTTTAGTAATAGCTGATCAGTTGATATATACGCGAATTAAGCGAATGAGATTCTTAATTGTCAGATATAGGGGATATTAGTTGTGTTGTTGTATTAGGTTAGTTGCAGGTGCTGTTGCACTTATACAACTTTAAGTAGCTTAGCTCCGGAACACATATGGGCCGATCAGTAGGTGACCTTTCCGTATATGGGGTGCGCTACGCACCCCCCAGCTAGCTGACAGATAGCAAGTTGTGATTTTTTAGCTCCGTTTTGGGCACTCTTATACAAATTTTCAAAAACCTTTAATTCGAATTTTTTTAAGATAATTTTAATCTAACGTTACTTATTTTATAACTAAAAAAGTTAATACAGAATTAAAATCTTTATCTTTCCATATACATTTGGTCCTAATTAGGACACGATTAATAAAACGCGCCCGAAAAAATGGCTAAAAACTCCGTTCTGGGCAGACTTTTAATCCGGAACGCCCTTATAATTGCGACAACGTAATTACCGCATATAACATTTCGTTATAAACTTTCCAAAGGTAATTTAATATAGGAGAAGCCCGTACAGCTATTCTTTTGGCCGTACGGGTTGTGGTTGTCGCATTACAGCTATCAGGGCGTTCCGGTTAATTAAGTCCGGACCTTTTTTATGGCTGCGACGTAATAACCACCGGTCGCAACATTTTCCTATGGGCCTTCCAAGGGTAATTCAGTATGGGAGAAGCCTATCCAGCTATTCTTTTGTCCGTATGGGTTATGGTTGTTACGTCGTAACAAGAAGGGCGTTCCGGACTTAATTAACCCCAACCTTCTTACGGCTGCAACGCAACAACCACAACCCGTACGAACAAAAAAATAGCTGGACGGGCTTTTTCCATATTGAATTACTCTTAAAAGGGCCATGGTAAAATGTTAAAAGTAATAATTATTACGTTGCAAGAAAGAGGGCGTTCCGGACTTAATCGACCCTAACCTTTTTACGGTTATAACGTATCAACCATAACCCGTACGGCCGAAAAAATTGATATACGGGCTTTTCCCATATAAAATATATTTAGGAAACCCGGTATACGATAATGCGACCTATGGTTGTTGCGTCGTAGCTATGAGGGCGTTGCGGTCGCCCATTTCCTAGACCTAAACCTAGCCATATTGGCTGCAATTGCCACCTAAAAAAAATTGAAAAAATTCCTGTACGTATATGAGCTTATTTTCGATACGTATATACAGTTTAATACTTATCGGTTTTGATTTAGTTGCGTAATTATTTCTTTTTATTTAAATCTTTGTATTTTAAAAAGAAATGGAAAGAAAGTTAATAATTTTGGTGGGAACGCCCAGAACGGACCCTCTTTTCGCACAACTCCAACTTAGGCCTCCCTGGCTCGTTACGGGGATTTGGGATTAATTGGTTAATTTTTAACGTGATACAACAGTACATAGAAACGAGCCAGCGAGGCCTGAGCTAGCTGAGGTAACCCGTAGGTGGACATATTCGTTGTTAACCATCCGTACGTATTTTGCTAAAATACTAAGACCACGACCGTGGGTCGATGGGTGGATACCCGTGGGTACCTATTTTAAAGTTTACGAGAGGATGGGAGGACAGCAGCCGTTGCGTGCGGGTGAAAGCCCATTTTATAAACTTTGGGGAAAACAAGAGGAAGAAACAAGGATGACGATGGTGCGGGGTCGATGCTGCCATCTTGGCCAGGGGAGTCTTTTGCGGCCACTTTTGTGTTCGGGGGAGCCATTTCAGGACCCCTCGGTTATAAGCTGGAGCTATGCAGACAGTACTGCGTCACAGCGGCGTTAATGCCTGCGCAGGGGTGAGCACGGGGTGATTAGCGCCTGAGGGGGCCTGAGCAGAAGCGGCGAGGCTGCACCTGGCCTCAGCAACGGCAAGTCGTCCAGATTGACGCGTCGTAACAGCTAAAGCCGTCCTATTGAAATTGATAAGAAGTGAAGGGAAACAGAAAGAAAAATACATGAGAGGGACATGATGTACCATTGGAAACTAATACCTCCTGACGAGAGCCTCGTTGATTGTCAACCCTGGCTACTGTCGAAACTTGATCATTCCCGCTTCGAGGTTCATGAACGACAATTGAGCCCGCCTACGCCTTCCTGAAAATCAGTCTCACGCGATCCGCGTTAGTCATTCGTAACAGCATCTCCATGTTAATATCCTTCGTACAGTCTAGGGCCCGCTGACGTGCTTCCTCCTGACCCTCCCCGGCCTCTGCCTTCACGTGAAAGCGATGTGTCTTGAACAGACAGGCCAACACGGCGACCGCCTCGACCTCGGCGAACTTCTTGCCGGGGCAGTTTTGCGGGCCGTCGGACCACGGGAAATATGTTCCCCTCTCAGGTACCAGCAGCTCCTCGCCTCGGACCTTGTCTATCGAGGGAGAGGATGCGGGTGCGGGATGCAGGATCCAGCGGGAAGGTAGCCAGGAATAGGGGTTGGGCCAATACTTCGGGTGGGTCTGGATAGCGAGGAGATAAAGGGTCGTGCTAATGCCAGGAGGAATGGTAAGTGTTCGGTCCCCCACCTTGATCGTCTGTGCTCTGCGGGAAGTCCATTTCGGCAGCGCCATGATGGGTGGGTAAACTCGTAGAGTCTCAAGCAAGACTGCGCGGCAGCGTTTGAGTTGCGGAAAAAGGCCTTTGTAGTCCCACTCTTCGACGGGTACATTCTTGGTCACTAAGGCAACTTCTTCGGATATCCATGCTTGAACATCGGGATGGGCAGCAAGGAGTAGCATGCTAAAGGCCAGGGTGTTGGCGGTGGTGTCGTGACCCGCAAAATTGATGACAAAAAGATTGCCGAAGATCTCATCGACAGAAAGGCCTCTTTTAGCTTCTTCATTCTTCGTCTCTGACGCAGAGGTTTCTTGGTTGTGCACGTCGAGCGCACGCACGAAGGCTGTCATGATGCCCCCCGAACCGGGTTTGCCCTGATTCAGAGCCGCCGTTTCCTCCTCCAGCATCTTCATCATATATTTCTTGAAGGATACCGCTGCGTTGCCAATTCTCGCCCAGCTCTTTGGCACCATCGGGCCGGCGAGAAGACGGTAGGGGACCAGCATCAAGAGGATGATGTTGTCAAGAACCGTCTGGAGGGAGTCGCGGTAGCCGCCTTCTTCATTGATGGCCGGGTCTGCCGATCCACGAAAGTCATATGATTTGCGGAACCCCGTGGATGCGAGAACGTTCAGCGACAGTGTTCGCGTGTCTTTCTGCATGCTGGGAATACCGGCTTCGGCCGCGGAGGCCCAGGAACGCAGCATGGCCTTGGCTTGGTGGAGGGACTCGTCCCAGACGAACTTCATGATGCTTTCATTGAACGGTGCCGCGAGGACCTTACGGTGACGAGACCAGTCATCCCAGCCGGCGGTAGAAATACATGGGCCGTAGACCTCCAAGAGCTCTATTGGTGATTAGTTGAGATGGCTTTAACGGGGTGGGTGCGGTCTATTACTGTATTCCTTGATTGGCCGAACGAAGTCAGCCCGTCTTGAGAAGATCTCATGGATAGCGTCGGGGTCTGCGAAATGTAGGTAGATGGCAACAGGAGTCACGAGCGCCCAGACAGGACCCAGGCGAACATGTGTCTCCGACTTGTCAGCAAAGTGCCATCCTCGGCGAGAGTAGCGGACGAAGTCAGGGTACGACGACCATTTAATGGGGAGCCGATCGAGAATACTCCAGAGGTGGGGTTGGATAATCGTCCAGGGAACATTGTTCGAATCAATCGGGAGACGCACCAAGGGCACTTTCAAGCGACGGGCCTTGCGAGCATTGATCTCCAAGCAAATGATGTTCCAGAGAAGATAGACTAGCACCGAGCCAAGAAAGAGTTGAACGATCATGCTAAGAATACTGGTTGCGGCTCTTCATAAATCTTAAGAGTGAAGTCCGCGATTGAGATTAATTATATGGTTTCGTATCTATGGCCGAAAACAGGGCGGAATGGGTGGATAAAAACCGAGGAATGATAAACCATGAAAGGCGGGCATATGGGGATATATGTTAAGCATAAGCAAAGTTATAAATGCTATATATAAATATAGCCGAATCGCTTAGTTCTAAACAACTACTGTACTCGTTTTATCAATATTGCCGGTTAGAAAGGGCTTTGTTTTTAACCAGTTCCGCTAGCGTTCTGAGGCCTAACCCTCATACTTCTAACCTTCTCCTATCGGGCCTCCTGCAGTAGCTGAGTGTTTTTTGCTCGAATAGGACTGTACCTCTTCTTGGTTCCCCATGCGGCACAGCTGCAGTTGGGGTCTTGGCTGTTGCGTACAAACCTCCGGTTGGTTCCCTGTTATTGCTACGTGCCGCTCCTGGACCACGTGTAGAAGACGACTTCCGTGCCGGCAAGTGTTATCCTTTGAATGCGCATCCAGTAGACAGGGCAATCGTCATACGTGGTTGTTGCGAAATAAGTAGTCGATGGCCCTGAGCCCAAGCGCAGGTACTTGACGCGAACCAAATGATTTGTTGCGCCTGCTTTGATCCATACGCCGGCAGCAGTAATGCGGGGCTCGATGAAGTCGCATACTGTAATATCCGTCCATGTTACTCCTTGTTATTGGCACTGGATGCGATTTGCTCCAAAGTGGGCGTACAATCCTTAATTAACTGTGACAGACGGATCTAGAAGCTCCATTGTAGACATCATGGGAGCGGCCACGATCCACTCACGAAATATTCTCGAGCCCGACACATCGGGTTAATGCCGAGGTTCGAATCGAGATTCTCTTTATCTACGGCCTTCCGTGGATGATGGGCTGGTCAGGGGTGTCAAGGATATCGTGATGACCGGGGTTTGAACCATATTCTATCCGGGTATGTCGGAGCATATTGTTTTGTTTGGGATGGCTATTACCCTTAGTCAAGAATGATATCCTACAGATCATAGCAGCAATTCATAGCCTCGTATCCCCATCAAACCAGGTTTAGTACCTCTCGGTACTATGCTTTCGCGCTATCCATGTCATCCCACTTTGAGGTCTGCGTTTCCCGTGGCTGCAGCAGTCTCCATATCCTGACCGTTCACGACCCGTACACTTTGGCCAGATATTTCCGTCTTCAGCACAGGAGGTCCCGTGAAGTGCTTGCGACCCCAGACGAAGTACCAGATCACACTGATCGACGCGAACCCAGCGAACACCGCAGAGGCATAGTTCATGCTCGACGCGTCCAGGTCGGTCAGCGTGGTGGGCATGCAGAACAAGACGATAGACAGGAGAATCCAGCATAGGGTCGTAATATTCACGATGAATCCAAGCTTGCCGAGCGAAAACGACGCATACTTGAGGTCTTTGCGGCCACGGATGACTGAGACTAAGATCGGTAGGCCGTAAGAGGTAGCGAGACAGATGGTGGCCACGCCCGTAAAGCTGCTGAATGCCGCCGACGAGCCGAAGTAGATGAGACCCAGGAGGCAGTCGACTATGAACGACAACGTGAGACCCCAGAGCGGGATGTCAAACCGCTTGTCGACTCTCTTCCATAGTCCAGAGCCAGGGATAGCTCCATCGCGCGCAAAGGCATAGGTGCAGCGGCTCGAGGCGGTCAGCGCTCCTACGCCGGCGAACAGCCAGATGCCGAGGATTAGGAATAGCATCGCGAAGCCGCCACCAGCGCTGCCCGTAGCTGTCTTGAAGATGAGACCTATTGGCTGGCCGCTTGCGACGTCAAGCAGCGTTTGGACGTCTGGGAGCACAAACAGAATGGGTATGATATAGAGCAGACCCGTGATGCCGGCAGCAACCACTGACAGCACCATGGCCTTGGGAACCTCGCGTTCTGGGGTCTGCACTTCCTCACACATGGCGGCGACCATGCCATAACCTGTCAGCACGTACGCCGGCTGTAGCAAGCCGACGAAGAAAGACCACCCAGATGGCCACCCCGACCCGGAGGCATCATAATGCGCGAAGACAAACTCGCCACTCCGTCGCTGGTCGGCCATGGACAAGAGGGTAACCAGCAGAATGATGACTGACGCGCCGGTCCAGTAGATGCAGACCGTGTTGATGAGGTCCAGGTACTTAGAGCCGAAGATATTGATGAGGTAGCATAGGATCATGACGGCCCAGAACATGAGGATGGTCTGCCAAGCGTTGGCGACGAAGTCCTCGTTCCACAGCGAGATTGCGCTGAGGATCAGCTGGGCGCCGCCAAAGTTGATGGACAGCGTGACGGTCCAGTTGCCGACGAGGGTCAGCCAGCCAGTGATCCAGCTCGTAACGGGGGCCCAGCGGGGAGTCGACAGCAGCGCCGACCAGTAGTAGACGCCTCCCGCCGTGGGATAGACGGAGCAGATCTCGGCGAGAGACGCGGCGATGGCGACGGACAGCAGTGACAACAGCACCCACCCCCACAGCGCCGTCACCGACTGCCCGTTGGCCAGCGAGAATGCGAACGTCGTGCTCAGCCCGTACGGTACCGCCATGATGGCAAACGACAGCCCCAGCACCGAGATCATGCTTAAGCTGCGCGGCAGTTCCGCCTTGTATCCCATGCGCGCGAGCGCGTCGTCGGCCGCGCCGTCTGTAGTGGCGGCGCCTCTGCGCCCGCGGCTGCCGGCGCTGGTAGTTGATGGTCTACGCATGGTCGATCGGTCGCCAGGAAGTGTCAGTGGAACGGTAAAGATGCAAGATGAGTATGCAGACGCATACTTCTGCTACATATAGCGGTATTGGCGGATCGAGTCTCTGGTCATGAGAGGGGCTAACACGACTCTTCGTTAATGCCGGTGTAGGTGTACTAAAGCAGCATAGCGCGCGCCATGTTGATACCGAGCTGATAGTCAGGGACATCATGATTGGGCAATTTGCGTAGAGGAGGATGGCAACCCCGGAACTAGCCTACTGCTAGACTAATATAGTAAGGAATGACGTCCGTTAGTTGCGTGCTTATCTTCAATCCTTTGCCTATTCTATACTAGCTAGTTCTTAATGTGTCAAAAACGTTCCCTAATAAAGAGCGCAGGTAATGGACTGTTTTGAAGCCTGCTCACTTCGTTATTAGGCCGATGTTTTATTCTAGTGTTGGCTACATGATGTAAATTGAGACAATGTTGTTCCATTTGAGCCGCTAAAGAAATACATCATAAATGCTATTTTCAGCGGACTAGTCTAGACCTGGGAACAATTAAGCGCCAAGAGAATAGGCGGATGAGCTTCGCTATTTCTAGCTGAAGCAGCCATTGGGGGCTTCAACTCTTCTAAGCAGAAGTTCATCGTCGACAGGGGGAATTGCCGAGAGGAAGATACCTAAGGGGCGCACACGCATGATCGTGCATGGCTTCTTGTGAGGTCAAGACATTGCTAGTTGGTAAGGGTTTCGCCTGCTTAGGCTCATTAATAAGTTCTCAGATGCCTTATCTCACTCGGCAACATCGTCCTCCGCTTGCACCGAGTGCGCTATTCCAGCAGCCACGAAACTGCCCATAGCCATAGCTTGCGCCACGGACTTTAAGAAGGTCGCACAGTCGCCAGCTGCAAAGACTCCGGGAACCGAGGTATTGCAGAACGGCGATTGGACGTCGATGTGACCCTGAGGCGTGACCTCGAGGCCCAAATCCTTGGCGAAGGGACCATTGAGCTCGAAATGAGGGACACTTGCCTACGCGGTCTGGTTAGTCATCATTTCCAATACCGCAGGTGAGAGCGACGGGTGGACATACGATGAAGCCTTCCTTGTTCACCGTTCCATCCTCGAGATGCACAAGAACTCCGGCTTCTCCTTCTACGTCGGGGTCCTTCATAAGCTTCTTGATACTGGTGCCGATGACCTTGTACTTTTTGGTGTTCTTGAGCAAGGGGCGGATCTCTTCGATAAGCTCCTCTCCCTCGCCGTTCATGTACACATTCACCGTCCCGGCCAACCGGCCAGCCATCCTCGCAATGACGGGAGCGAAGGCGGGGTTTGCCAGGAGTCCTGTGGCAAGAATCCCCGCAGAAGGAGCGCCCCTTTCTTCGTAGCCGTGACAGAAGAGGCAATGAAAGCTATGTCACACAAGTTAGCAAGATGCTTAAACCTTACGAAGTCCTGGGACAGGGAAGTCTCACATGCCACGACCCCACAACTCCTCGTAACCAGGCAGGGTCGGCATGATGTCCCTGACTCCGTTGGCGATGACGACTCTGCGCCCTAGGTACTTGCCACCGTCCGCATCAATAGCCTCGAACTTCCCCTCCTCTAGTTTCGTCACGCTCCGGATCTCGACGTTCTTGAACTGGATCGTGTCGCCGTAGCGGTCCAGGATGTCGGTCTTGGCCTTCTGCCGGAACTCCCGCGGGTCGCGGTGGTCCCACCCGGCCACATTGTGCATGTGGCTCGTCCTGGCGTTGCGGAATTTCCCGTGGCTGAAGACGATGGCCGTGTGCAGCTGGCGCGCGAGGCCGCCCGCGCAGGAGAGCCCGGCTGGGCCGCCGCCGAGGATCAGGACGTCTACCAGGCTAGTAGCCATATTGTTTGACAGTTCTCTGAAGTTTGACGATTGAGACGGAGCTTTCCGAAAGAGATTTTGTTTGCTCAATGGCGAAAGGCTCAAACTTTTTATAGGCGGAATACGAGGAAATGCTGCGGGGAAACTGCCTCTCAGATGGGGTCCTTGTTTGTCATGAGATCAATGAATCAGGTCGGGATGGCATGAATCGGTCGAGGTACATGTCCCCTTACATAGGCGGGTGTGATTTCCGTTCTCCCATCGGCGAGTTGTCTCGGAGACTTTTCAGGTTGTTGACGCCCATCAGGGTGGACGGAAAGAGGGGTCATCTTCAGCTGCGGCGTTAGCTAAGACGATGCAGGAATGGTCATGGGCCACCATGCAACAAAATTTATGATATCGGATATTGAACCGACTTATTGTATTCCAACCTTCTTTAAAAGGCCCTCAAAGCCCTCTACAGGCCTCGTGGACTTACTGCTTATATGTCTTCGCATAGTAATATCCTAAGTGGGTCCGAAAGTGGCGTCACCGGGCCCCTTAAGTGAGCACTAGGCTTTGCACTACCCACCCACCCACGCTAAAATTTCCACCCACGGGTACCCTTGGGTGGGTAAAAATTAACGTAGGTGGTTAACAGGGGTACGTAAGTAAAATAAAATTACCCACGGATTAACCACTCGTAAATACTCAAAATGCCGAATAGGTAATTATTTACGGGTATTTATGTTAAATTTTAATATTTATTATATAAATACAGTTAAATTAAAATATACGGAAATTAAAAACTTTATTAATTTATATTTATATTTAATTTCGTAGTTTTTTAAGTATTAATTTTTAAATTAAAATGTTTAAATATTATACGTATAAAAATTAATTAAATATATAATGTCGTAATAATTAACATATTAATCAGCGTATTTATGTTAATAAATTATTAAAGAGGTTTATATCGTAATTATTCTCGAATTTTAAAGCCTTATGGTCTTAGGTATTATTAATTTAAAGAAACGGGTTTTTTCGGTATTATTTTTGTCGGAAATATTTTTGTTAAAAAATACGCTTTTAAGCGATTATTTTTTACGGAATACTTTAATTTTAGGTTAGATTTTTACGGTAAAAAAGCCTTAATTCGAAAAAGTTTAAAATTATTTACCGAAAGGTTAAAAAATTCGTCTAAATTAATATTATTACTGGTAAGCTTAAACGTAACCTCCGGTTTTTTATTAATAAGCTTTTATTTATTAATAATTTATTAAACTTATTATTTACGGCGGGCCGATTTGGTATTTCGTTCCTTTTATTATATTTTATCCTGTTAAGTTCGACCTTTTTTTAATACTTATTCGTATATTTTATTTGCGATTTGGCTACGGTTTTTTTAAGGCATAAATTTATTTAATCGTTTAATTTTACCGCCGTTCCCGGAAAAGTTAAATAAACTTATTAATCTTATAATTCCGGTTACATAATAAACTAATCGCATATTTTTTATTATTAACGTAACGTAATTATTATAAATATAATATAAATTAACGGTTAAAGACGATTAATACGTAAATTAATACGTGTATTTAAAAAAACATACCGGTAAAAGACATAATAAAGGTAATTTTAGTAATTTCCTAAAAAGCCTTAAAAATTAATTTTTAAAATTTAAAATCCGTAAAGCTTAAATCGTAAATAATCTTACGTATAAAGCGTTAAAACGGGGCTTTTATAATAAATACTTTAATAAATTTCTGATATCTTTTTGATTTTCCGTAATACAGCGGTTAAAAAAAGTTAATAAAAATTAGTAAAAACTGTAACATAATTATTAAAATTAAAAATACAAAAAATTAAAAAAGTTAAAAACTTATTATTAAAACGAAATTATTTGGGTTTTTTAATTTAGCCGGTTATATCTATAAAGGTTTTCTTAGTTTTTACCTTAAATTTAGCTTTAGCTTTACCTTTAACGTTACCTTTATCTTTGGCCGGGTATTTACCTTTAATACCTTAATGGTTAAAACTATGCGTTTTAACTTTAAAATTAGGATTAATATATTAATTAAAATTAGGATTAATATATTAATTAAAATTAGGATTAATATATTAATTAATATATCGATTAATACGTTAATTAATATAAGTAACAATTTACGAGTCTTTATACGCGCTATAATTACATAATTAATTATCGCATCTGGAAGTTAATATAAAATCCGAAATTAATTAATTAAAGTTAATTAAAAAAACGTAACCGTAAAAGAATACGACCGTAAAAAGGTTTACGGTATATTATATATATAATTAACAAATTAGATAAAGTTATAACGTTAATTATATAGGTTTACTTTTCTTAAAAAGTTAATATATGATAATAACTTAATAAGCCGACTTGTCGAAAAAAGAATGAATAAAGATTTTATAAAATTACGGAAATTATATTTAATTAAATATAAAATTTATTTACTTAAATTATTAAATATGTATAAATTAACTAATAATACGTCCATTTCTTATCGGTACACATTTTTAAGTAAGTTATGTTAACTTTTTAAAACTATTATAAGGTTTTTTTTTGGTTTTCGTATTAATCTAATAATAACGTTTTTAACCGTTATTTATGTTTTAGGGTTTAAGTTGAGCATGGTAATAAATTAAGTTCCTTAATTACGGTAATTTAATCATGAATTTATTACCTTAATCAAAAACTAACTATACCTAAAATTATCCCATAATCGATTCGAAACGCGGTTGATTAAAAAACGGGTTAAGAATTATTAATTTCGCTAACAGTAAAAGCAAGGAATATAACGGTTAAAACTTATATCCCCGAAAATTCCGTATAAAAAACCTTTTAGATTTTTTTTTTTCGTTATTCCGTAAGTTATATACGTTTATCGCTTTCCGTATAATCGTACTAAATATCAGATTATGAATTCTTTAACTTATTTCGTAAATGAAATACGATAAAAAAGGTTAATTCAAAATATGAAATATCTTATTTCGGAACGGTTATACGAATAAATTAACCTAACCTAACTTTACATCCGTTTGATTAAAACGATAATAATTTAAATATAAAGGGAATTACGAACGAATACGGCCAGCCTAGGGAAAAACCTTTTAATCCTACGTTAAAACCTAAATATAATCTAATTTAAGGCTAAACTTACGTACGTATTAATTAACGTATTAATCCGTAACGGAATTATTTTTATAATTTACATATTTTTAAATAATGGTTGACGATTTTCTTTTAAAATTAACTGCCGATAAAGCTTAATAGGTTTAAAGGGTTGCCTTATAATTAAAAAGTAAGCATAAGTATATAAAGTAAGGCAAAATAAATTTATTAATACCGTTTTAAAACTTTAAACGTTTTCTGTTATAATCTTTAATAAGCTTCGATTAATATGCCGTTTGCTGAATAACTTCGTTATATCGTCTTTATATTTTTCGGAATAAAACTTAGAAGCACTTTTAAAGTAACGAATAATTTTATTACGAAAAAAGTTATTTATAAATAACTAACCTAAAAACTCTTTTTACTTATCGAAATGAAGCTCGGTTTTTAAATCCGATAAGAAATATAAAAGTATTACGAAAATAAAGTAATACTTATTATTATTAAAAGCCTTATCGATATAACGCTAATAAAATTCTAAATAATCCTTAATAACTTAAAGTAATCTTTTAACGTAAAATTTAAAAAGATTAAAAAAAATTCGATCTCATAAATACATTTCGTATTTACGAAAATGCTTTTTTATGGTTTTATATCCAGCAAAAACATAGTTATAATTCGTTTTTTTCGAAATACCCAAAAGGTCCGTTAATAAAAAAACGGCTTACAAATATCGATTAAATAATTAATAATATTTCAGGTAATATTCGTAATTTCGAAATTATCTATTTTTTCGCAGCGTACGTATTCCTTGAATGGAGGTCGTAACCGACGAACCCGGATAAATATTTATATTACGAAACTCCATTAACTTTTTACGTTTCGAACAGTTTATAATAGTTTTTAAATTTTTAGAATGCGTTTATTTTTAACCCGTTTTTGTACCTGCTTAAACCGCTGCTAGCATTTTATATTAAAATTAAGATATACAACGAACTATTTAATTTAAAACGGCCCTTTAAAAATTAATACGGAAAATTAATACGACGTTATTAGCAAAATAACAGGATAACATACCCCTTTTACGATACGGTTAACCGTATTAAGTTTAATTTATCTAATTTTCGTTATCCTTTTACTATTTTTTTTTACCTTTAAGCCCGTTCAAGCTTTTAATTTTACGTTATTTATAATATTTACCTACTTATAAACAAGCCGGTAAATATATTGCAAAAAAAAAAAAAAAAAAAAAAAAAAAAAAAAAAAAAAAAAAATTA
>QJNU01000904.1:0-23586 GCA_004154915.1 Monosporascus ibericus
CCCCCCCCCCCCCCCCCGGAAAAAAAAAAACAAATGCTCGCCCGCTAAAAAAGATAACAATGAAAAAAGTCCGAAAAAAGGCTTCCCGTGATATCTTTCCCGATGATAATGCAGAAAAAACGCCGATAAATGCCTATAGATGTTGAAACCCGCTGCTTAGAACCCGTCCGAATGGCGAAGCCGACAACCGTAACTGCAGCTGGAATTCAAGTCACCGCGAGGAAGATGTAACCACGGGGAGACTGTCCCCGGTCGCCGGCGGTGATTGTCACATGGTAGGTGTGTATTCTTGATACCGGTCCCAGCCAAAGCCACCATACCCAGCGCCAACCCCACATTGTGGTGCTAGCATGCTGGGAAGGGGCAGTGCCGGGATGGGAGCAGACACCATCGGTGAACTGTAGTAGAGACCTGCCGTAGAAAAGGGCTGGCTGTATGATGGAGTCGGCGAAGGCAGCTGGACGTCTTGCAGGCCCATGTTAGCCCAGATGGGTGTGTTGCCGGAGTCCGCCGAGCTAGAAGTAACGCTCGGGCTTGAAAGCAACACACGCCAAGAATCAACAGGAGCAGGCAATCCCGGCGACGGAGTCGACTGGGACCATATGTTTGCGCCTACCGGTGAGCTGGGTAATAAGGGAGGTTGTCGGACGACATCAACGATCCTGGGGGGTGGCGGAAGCAGGGGCTTGTTGAGGAGTCCCGTGATGCTGTTCTTGACCTCTTCACTTTTCCCACAAAGCAACTCTCCAGCACCTTCCTCCTCTAGTCCTTCGAGCGCGGAAACGTGAGTCCTGTAGACGTACTTGTTGATTGCCTGAACGAACGCTTCGTGTAACTTCTTGGCTTGTTGCTCTTTCTCGGACCAGTCATAAGTGTTTGCCTTGGCATCAACGCAGTAGATATCCTTGTGGTGCTCTATCAAAGCCTCTATGGAGTCCGGCGTCAGTTTGAAGGCGACCTCGTTGCGTAGGACCATGTCGACATGGACGATATATGCTTCGATGTGCACGAGCTTGTAGTTGAAGATGGCCTCTATTAAAGGGTTCGGATCCTTGCGCAACTCAGGTTCCGGCGCATTGGGCAACATTAGCGAAGTCAATGTCCAGATCGCATTCGGCGAGGACAGAGTTTCCGTCAGACACCTCTGGTGTTGAGGTACGCTGTTCAACGGGCGCTTGACCTTGTTGATGCGCTTGAGGGTCTGTGTTAACCATGGTTCGACCTTCGAGCCCAAGACGACATTGACAGATGAGGCGCGAGGTGCGAAAGCCGCAGCGGAGGCGGGTAATAACTGCGGAGGCATGATAGGCAGTATGGGGGCGGGGGGCGGTAGGATATACGGAGAGGGCCGATGGGAGTGCTTGTGAGATATGAGGTCCCTTTTAGATATATGGGACGAGGTGTGAATAATAACGACGAAGAAACACGGTGCCGGCGCTGGCGCTAAAGGCGGTCCCAAGACACGGGTATTATTACGTAGCAGCCTACAACCGCGAAGAAAAAGAAGCGAATGGTGGACGATGTACTCGTGAAGAAGGAAAAGGAGGGTAGGACTCTCATGTGATGAGTGTGGGAGGCGGGGTGTTATAGCAAATAGTCCATGTTCCACTCTAAATAACTGAATCCTTGTACTACGGGTACGTGAAAGCATGCAGGGTACCGCAGCGACCGGCATTTCCCAAATGCCTAAAACACATTTCATAATGGGGGCTGTGACTGGGAATCGGCTGTTTCCTTCGACTTTCGCCTTTTCCCTCACTGGATCACTCGGGAGATTCCTGCTGGGCTCTTGTGGGCCGGGGCTGGTGCCCTGCATGACTGCATATGCAAGCTGCACCATCCAGCCAGGCCAGCACCGAGGCAGGCAATAGCAGGGCATAGTAAGAATACCATTTCCGCCTGCAATGTGCGATGGCCATAGACCTTAGACCGATCCCTTGTCATGCGCGGCAAAGGGCGGGCCCCGTAGCACCGTCTCTGGTGGGCTGTGTCGCGACCTTGCAGATGGTAGCCACATTCCCGAGAAGACTGACAAATCAGAGTGATAGTCGTGAACAAATCCAGCTGAAAGGTGCATAGTGGCTCGTGCTGCCGCCACTTGACCCGTCAGTACCGATACATTACCCAACTCCAGAAATAACTTAGGTACGTACCCAATATAACTTGTTAAGGCGGCTGACTGTCCGTCGCGTTTTAGTGCTGGATCAGTGGAAACGGAGACGAAACATGGAGGAGATGGCGAAAATATACGTGCCTACAACGAAAAATGGGAAGAGCAGTATTGAAGGTTGATATCACTCAGCAAGGGCGTCGATGTATTCAATATTGGCCCAGTACCCAGGTTGGACAAGCAGACATTTCTTGGCTCGGAAAGAATTCAACCGATGTGGCTTCCATAGCCTAGATTTATTACTTAGTAAAATTGGTCATTGTTAGGGCACGCCTTAGTAGCTCTCCTATGTTGATGTTACATGTCAAGGAGGTACGTCAATATTAACTACTAACAGATAACTGGATATCTCCCTCTCCCTTCGTACTGGGGGATTGCTTAGAAGCCACCGTCAAGTAACAAGCTGAGAAGGACTCCAACGAAGAGACGAAACCCCAACCTTCATGAGTCACTGTGTTGACGCCGCTCTAATGCCCTTGCCCTGCGCTCCACAGATATAGGTGGACGGAGGAATATGCAGGAGTACCAGGAAAGGACGGAGCCGTTCAAAGTATGATTCGACTCGTCGATGGGCTACTGCGATCTGTAGAGTGGTAACCCAGACAAGATATCGGGAGTGGGCCTAAGCAATACACCGCAGAGTAGCGAGCGAAGGGGTGCTCAGCTACTCGGTATTAATGTGCATCTGATGGAGGCCGGAAATTGAACAAGATGATCAATGGCATGGTTGTCGTCTGATCATATTTGAGTTTGAGCCACTCCGATGCGGATGGAGTCCCGGCATCGTGGAGTCTGCATACTGCATACGCAAGACTGTGGAGGAGACGTAATGTGACGTGCAGATAAGCGAAATGCGAGAGGCGCCAGTCATTACATCGTAGAACGAGAGCCTGAAACCTCTCGATCATGGCGTTTCTACTGGTTGTGAGACGGGACATAGGTTCTGTGCGGCTCTTGCCGAGTACACTACCCCCTAAGCGCGATATAGCATCTCGACTCGGCTCGCTCTCCTTCTTCCTCCGACGAGGGACCTTGGAGCTTCCCAAAGCAGTCGCCTGCAGCTCTAGACAGCCCCCCTGAGGGTGAGATTTGTCTGGGACAAAGGCGTCTCGGTCAGGACACCTAGATCTTTCGAGGTGGGACCCAACCCCAGTCCAGATTCACCAAGGGGGGCGCTTATAGCGTCAAGGAATTTGCATTGACGCCGCGCGGTGATCATGGGACGCCGCGCGTAGCATTTACTGAGTTCGGACGTGCTAGACTACCAGAAAAGGGCGAGCCCGTCTGAAAGAGCGAAGGGGAGGAAATCAGAGAGCCGCCTCGAGATTTAACGACAGCCTGTAGTTGACATATTCCAGAGCCGAGACCCATGCTAGCGGTGGACGGTGAATGAAGGTGTGCTGAAGGGAAATGGCTCTTCTGATGTCTGATTGGAAAGCCAGCCTGGGCCGGAGGAGGGCCGAAGTGGAGTAGGGCCGAGCCCGATTTTCCATTGGTCCTAAAATCAAGAAATTCCAGGGAAAGTCTCAGGGCCTGTTCCATGCCCAGTCTTCAGTAAGCTATGTAGACAGAGAGGCGAAGAGCAGGGTGAATCGCGCATGTCATAATAAAAGCTCTCAAAGTTATTGGAACGGAAGCACTTGAAGGTATCGAACAAAGGGTTAGAGTCAATCACGGAACATGTACTAGTGCGGGTCCCCGGACGGTCCCTGAGCATCATCTGGGTCCCCGGCTCATGGGGCATTTTCTCTTTTTGGCAGACTCCAACGCCATTACCGGAGCACAAGCGGGCTTAGCTCCTGCTCGGCTTCGATATCGTCTTGTGATAGTGTATCATAGGCTTACGTCGAGCCAATGCAGAAACAATAAGCTGATAATCGTGAAATGATATAACAGCAGACCAAGGAGCTCCGAGGCGAATGAATATTGTCTCTTGGCAACGGGTCTACACTAGGGGCAATGATTTGCGGACATGAGTCTAACGAGTATCAGTATCCCCGAGCGTATGGGAAAGTTGCCCGGTCGTAAATTCGCCAACGACATTGAATATATTCATTCCACCTATCTGAAGAAAGACAATAGCTGGGGCACCCGCCACCAAAGGGCCGTTCTGTTCTACATTTGAGGAAGTTTGTCCATTGCGCATCGTTTGAAGTCAAGACTGCTTACCGAGCATGTACCTACCAATATGGATGTACTTGAGAGAGCTCGGGAAAGCACGGTTTAATAAAGGACATGGTGAAAATATCATACTAGCCGAGCGTCAAAGGCCCGTATACTTTTCGCCGCATGTCTCATTCGAGTTTAGGTAGTTATTTGGTTACCCCAGAAGCATGTATAGACGACCTTATTATCTGCGAAGGTACGCGGTGGCCTGTGCCGAAGTGGATGGATATACGGTACTATTTTTGTGTTGCCCGTTACGGTAACAAGGAGCAAGGCTAGCAGCGGCGTTCCCTGCATCCGCAATTTGCCGCCTTCATCGTAGAAAGATGCACTATGTACTATGCAGCTTACAGTATACAGAGCAGGCTTTTGAGGGCATGCGGCAGTCGACAAGCAGAGCCGGGCGGTCTCTGACTACCTTCTTCGCCTTGGCCAACGACGCCATTGATACAGGCATACACATTCTACGCGTCACGGCGCTCAAAGAAGTCGAGTCGCATGACAGTTGACCCCTCATTTGAGTGTGCAACTTGATGTGGAAGCCTATCGACGATGGAGCAAGTCTTAGAACTGAGTAAGCCCATGAGGGCTATCATGTGCCCTGATTTGACGCCAAAGAGGCGTCAGAGCAAGCGCTGGGAGCCAAAAACGGTGGGTCAAACGGGGTGCTAACGCATCAAAGAGGTATCACGGAGATATGAGCCCGTGAAGCCCTCCTTAACCTGAATGCCCTTAATACGGGTCTTGTTATCATCGGTTCACCTCAGGGACGCGCAATAGGGGTAAGCGCAAGAGGAAACGCCGTTTGACAGGTGACAGCCGCGAAGTACAGTGGTGTGGCCATCCAGGCAAGCGCGATTTTTCCAAGCCCGAAGTTGTCTGTTCGCAGTAGCCTGACGTACACAAGAAGCGAGGTATACTCCCCTTGTGTATATCAGCGTCACCTACGTATCCAAGGCCGATGAGTCAATGACGGCCTGGTTGGGTGCCGGCCTTGCTCTTTCCGACGACGGAGCCTGTTTTGGGGACCATGGTCCGATATCATGTTTTAGGGATTCGTGCATTAGGAAAATTTTGTTTGCCATGGCAAATTTTTGGGCTTCCAATAGCTATCCTGGGTCGTATTCGGGAGGCCCCTTGCCGGCTCGACAGTAGCCACTGGAGCCGAAGATTAATCAATCGAATTTACAACAGGATGCAAGCCGATGGAGGTCGTCTAAACCGAGTGGCTTGTAACGTTCCAGAGGGCACATCCACATTGGCCGCCATGTGGAAGTCAGCAGATCTTGGACGTGGCTTGTGTGGCGCAGCCGTTATGGATGGATCGCGGCACTCACGAGCTGCGGGTGCAACCACGGTAAACCGATACCGCCTCCCCACATGCCCGACTGAGGGCCCCGATTAACCGGGGGCAAAATGCTATTGTACAGGTACGGAATATGCGCTCTCTCGTATTTTCCATGCGGATCCTGCCTAAGGACAAATCGAACTTGTCAAAGTTCCCACTCGGGTTAAGGAGGCCTCGCGGTTCCTGAGTACAACGGATTAGCTGTTGAACAACTCACCTGCATAGTGGATAAAGAGGCGAAAAACAAAATCAAGTCATGGCGCCGGTGATGGCCACGCTGACGTATCTCGAAATCAAGTCCGGGCTGAAAAAAAAGTCGATGTTTCATGCACTGGGTTGATGTTTTGTGGGGAGGCTAGTTAGTCGATCTAAGACAGCTCAGGAACTAACTGCCGGCTGCCTCACTCTCTCAGCCACATTTCACTGCGAACTTGGCAAATCTCCAGTTTACGACACCGACAACCTGGCAAGAAAGCACAGGCTCCATATTTTGACTACTCGCTGTCGACCAACCAAATTACTCGTGCTATTCCGTACCTCACATCTGTGACCTCATAGGGGTCTCTGCTCAGGTTCCGTCTTCGCGGGTTTCGGAACTACCTGCCACCAACTGACAGCTGCTCCTAAGGTATGATAACTCGTCAGGCTCGTGCAGCCGAGATCAGGCAGCGCGTCTCGTGTTCTTCTCAAACCAACCGTTGTTCGTCGATGCGTCCTTCCTGAAGTGCATCGAGAGGCATCCTGTTTGTGCGATAGTGCCCGACGGGAGGAGGCCTGGCTTGCTAACAAGTTAGGCAGTCAAGTTTCTAATCCAACCCACCTTACCTAGACCAGCGGACTGCATGCTCTATGCGGCCATTATGGCTTTCCTACCATTAAAGCTATGACCAGGACCGCTTAGTGTCGTTTGGATTCAGTTCCGTATAGAATATCCGTTACGCGATCATCGCATAACGGTGAGCCTATGGACGTTTATCTAGGATTTAGGCCATTCATTCAAGAGTGCTGTGTGCAACATCAACGTTCAGGCGAATCTTGGAAGATGTCCTCGTCCTAGGGGAAGGTCGGGGTCGAATAAGGGGAGTACGAGAAGTCTTAACAAACATTATAGGCGCGAAACTGGACGACAAGCCATGCGGCTGTGTGGACGTAAGCTTTAAAGCGACACATATGGGCGGGCGATTCAAGTACATCAAAAGAGTCTTCGACTCAGTTTAATCCAAAACATTAGGATGTAAGGCTCTGAGGAGCCATGGAGATAGGGAGAGCTCAACACCTTGTCTCAAGCCAACCCCAGTGTGACTCAGAAACAGCATTTTGGACTCGACGCTGAGCGCTCGATGTGAGATACAGAACAGTCAAGCCCTGAAGAAGGCGTACATTCATGTAAGACAAGTGAAATAGTCCCATCGATATTATGGGAATTCGCGTCTTATTCTTCTGAAGGCGAATGGTAGGTTCTCGCCAAGTGAGGCTTTGGTTATTCGGATATCATCGCCAGCTCATACTCGATAATCTCGACAGACAGCCCGATAGAGGAGACTCGGCAAGCCACGGTCTTCTGATCAGGAGTCCAGGTCAAAAGAGCGCCGCCACCAGTAGACTTGTCAAGAACGTAATGATCACTGTTATGGTTGACAAGACGAAGCCTGAAGTTGCAGCCACATGAACACCTATAGGTATCTGCGCGACATTCAGCGCATCGGCTACTTTATGTAGTACGGAAATCCGCCGAGCCTGCACATAGCAGGGGCGCCGGTTCACGGCACACAGGCCATGTCCCGTAATAAGGGGCGTGGCAGAAGTAGCATCTCGAACACATCGCAGTACATCGGCGTTTTGGTAGTTCTATTGCTATCTATTGCCCGGAATAGTTTTACGGGCTGGCTGATCTTCACTGTCCCAGGAACGGTGATTTATTTGCACTTGGCCGCGCCGTAGCACCTTTGTTTGAATAAAAGACATCATCAACATGGATAGTCTCGGTGACCGTGGCTCAGTGATGAGATCGACGAACCTTTTTTTATTCCTTTTGGATGACAAAAGCAAGCCCCTAACAGATGGAGGCTTTGTAGCTGTACAATGATCGCTCAGGGACGGACGCCTCGGCAGCTATCATAAATCAAAATATTATAGCTCAGCGTCCTCGGGCTCATCCAGGACGGATCACCGCGAATTCTAGGCATCGGAACTTACAGTCACTACGTACTTTGCAAGCAGGGCCCGACGTCTCCCCACCGGCTATATGGTGTCAGCCCGAAGAATTCTGGTTGCTATATGTCAACCACTCGACTTGGCGATAACCGTGACATCTTGCTGCTCAGATATTTGCGCAGATGCTAAGCGAGACGAAGCGGAGGGATTGCTTGCCAATAGAACGGTCTGGCAATGTAGGATACCCAGCATATGCAAAAGAAATCCCCACCGACTGGAGTACGGCCACGCAAGGCAGAGTATCTGCTGAGAAAGAGTTGGAGAATATCAATAAGAGGATCGTCGCCACTTTTACGTTATCTAGGCTCCGGACAGGCCAGGGCATCGCTAACAGGAATGCCGGCAGACGACCGTGAAAAGGTGCTCGATTAGAGAGACTTTGACATCGCCATCCGACGTTAAAACGTCCTACCAAGCACAACGGAGTCAACGGGCGTACTCAATAGTAGAGAAGCGGTTGCTATGAGCCATGAGATGTCCAGGACTGTGCAAGTTGGGTTACGTATCTAAGCTCCCCAACCAGGTTGCGGCAGGACTCATTTACCAGTATCAACAACAGCCACGGAACGATTGGAGCAACCGAACATTAGCATGAGTCTATTATCCAATCCCTGGACCTATATACCGGCAGTAACTCACTTGCGTTTCAACCGGGCCAGCACTATCTTTATACATGAACAGTCCAGTAGCTCGATTGGCCGCTAACACTATGCGATCGACATCTTCATGCCGCCGTTGGCACAGACGACGCTCCCCGTCGTCCAACCGGCTTCCTCGGAGCACAACATTTCGATAGTGCCGGCGATCTCGCTTGTGAATCCCGGCCGCCGACCACCCATCTCGTTGCGGACGAGGGCGTCGAAGCGGTCGGCGTCGGCGCCGGCCATGCGGCGGACCTCCTCCTCGCCGTCGTAGCGCGCGAGGGGCGCAGCGTCGACGTAGGGCTGGTTGATGCGCCAGAACGATGGGCCGGCCTCGGCGTACATGTCACCCCACGCGGGACCCGGGTTGACGGCGTTGACGCTGGCGCGGCCGGCGAGCTCGCGGCTCCAGCAGCGCGTCATGGCCTCGAGGGCGGCCTTGGTCCCCGCGTAGACGGACTGGCCCTCGTAGCCTATGGACGACGAGACGCTCGACACGTTGACGATCCGCCCCGATCTATCTCGTGGCAGGTGGGGCGCGAGCGCCTGCGTCAACAGCAGCGGCGCCAGCACGTTGACGGCGTAGACACGCTCGAACTCCTGCGCCGTGATAAGGCCCTTGCGTTCGTCGTTGAGGAACTGGTTCGACGACACGCCCGCGTTGTTCACCAAGATGTCGACCACGAGCTCCCCGCTACTTCCAGCTGGCTGCTGATGATACGAGGCGAAGAAGTCCCGCGCCGCCTGCACAATCTTCGGCGCCGCCTCGGCGGCCTTCAGCAGGTCCGCCTGCACGGCCGAGGTCTTGATGGCGTGCGCGGAAGAAAGCTCCCGGCACAGGGCCTGCGTCGGCTCGGTTGAGGAGTCGCTCGTGTATACCAGGAGCAGGTTGCAGCCCTTGGCCGCCAGCTTGCGGGCCACTGCCGCCCCGATTCCCCTCGACCCCCCTGTCACTATGCCCAGTTTTCCTTCGTGTGGGCGCTGTTGTGCCATGTTCGACAGACGACCTTACAAGACTGGCAATCCAGGTTTCTTTCGAGATAAATGCTACTCTTTAAGCTATCAGCGGCAATGACGCTATCGAGATTTCTCTGATTCCAGTACTGCTTGCTATAGTGTGAGAAATCGACGTTTGGTATCGTGCACATGCTCCTCAAGTCTTCTAACTACGTGGGGCTACTACGGAGGGGTTATTGATGTCACGATGGGATTGAAGCTAGCTCCTCTTCCGCTCCGGGCTCGGCACAGGACGGTCGGTTCTCGGGGAGTCTATACTCTCGGGTTATAATCAGCACGAGGGAAGTTTGAGCGCAGTAGTAGTGAGGTAGGCGTGCTACAGAGATGGCCTCGCTTCTTATTCGCCAGAACCATCGTAGAGGAGAATGAGACACCCGAAAAGTATAATTCACAAAGCCACCTGGCCCCCACCTGGCCCCCGGATCATGTGCTTTAAGGTTCAACTCATTCCCACCGGACTCCGTTTTCCATAGTTTTTCAACATAGCCAATTGCTCGGGCGAAATCCCGTAGCTTAACAAATGGGGCTGAGATGCGCGCATAAATGAGTTTGTATTTTTCTGAGCTAAACGCACCGTTTTAGCGACATAGGTAGATGTTGCTAGTTGATAGGGCGCTTCACCGAGTAATGCTAAATGAATATTCGGGGTATTTTTGACGTGGCCTGCATTTATATTCGTTTTCGGCACAGCACGAATCAAGTAAGTTAGTAACTACAGTTGTGTTGGGCCTAGTTGCGACATCCCTTTTTGCCTAAGTTACCAGGTGGTTGACACAAAAATTCGCGTGTCCCAAATCATCTAAAGGCTTTATAGACGATCCTTATATGAAAATATAACATAAAAATATCGAAAAAGGTCACTTACGCAGAGGGAACCATTAAAACCAGCCTGGAGCTTTCCACATATACTTATCTGTTGAAATTAATAAGTTATTATTCAAGATAGTCGTTGGACGGTTATTTCAAAGTGCGCGAATTTTTGTGTCAACCACCTGGTTGCAAACCGACGTCTCAGGAAGGATATTTGCGCGCCCGATAGCGGTAAATGACTTGACAATGTCCACGAGTCAGTTGCGGAAGAGGGTGGCCCCCATTTATCGACAAGACCCCTGCGAAGGCTGCCAGGATTCCGGAAGATCTCGCCTTCTCTGGGTGGGGTGGGTCAGCGAGGTTGGCCATGTGGACGCCCCGGTCATACGACCTACGGATATGATCAAAGATAATGATCCACGATATACAAAGTAAGGCCTGTATGGAGACGAATTAGATCCTATGACTAGGTATGCCAACGAAGCATTCTTGGGAAGTGATGCCCGGCTATCTAATAAGGACTGGTGAACAGGGAAACCTCGCAAAAAAGGCGAACAACCAATCTAAACAAAGTTGTCGCTAGATGAGGGGCTAGATCGTAAACTACTCGGTGCTTTGAGAGCGAAGTCCTGTGGTTTGGCGGGGTAATGGGGAATCCTGGTTTCTACCATCATCTTCAACCCTGGATAGGAGTCGAGACGGTAGGTACAGGCTATCTAGACTCATACCTTCCTATTCCGATATGGTATGGCAGGGAATATATGAGGCTTTTCTCGGATCAGTGTTCTGTTCCCGCGCGGTTGGGATGCCCGAGAGTCGCACAATAGGCTATAAGAAGTACCAACTGTAATCAAGGGCGTTTCCAAATCACTGTTCCAGAAGCACTGCTGACAGGCTGTTGGAAAAGGTGGCGTGCTGAACCCCCTGAACTAGTACAATTTGTTAGCTGCTTATCATGCAGCTAGCTGTACGAAGGGACTATTCTCTGAGCGCCATGCAGCTTACAACAGCCAACTCTTCCACTGTTGGCCGAGACGAGCGAGGCGGCTACCCCACTGTATGTCCTTATTCGAAGTTCGCTGGTGAGTTGCTGAAGACCCAACCAGGATTCAGTAGATCCAGAACAGGGCGTCCAAGAGAGAGGAAGAGAGGAAGGTTAATTATCATAACTTCGTTGCACGATATCGCCTTGTACGCGCCTCCTTAATATGGTCTTGCGTTCTCTGCTGCGTTATATATGGTAGGTTCGAAGGGGCTATCTGCCAACGGAGATGCGACTCTGCATGTGCATGTGCTACACGCCTACAAAGATAGCCCGCATGCTATTCTAGGAGTTGGGTAGCGTGCCACGAATCCGTGATCATCTGGAAACACAAGTTTGCAACCCAATGATAGACGTGCTTGATAATACCCTAATAGAAAAAGGGGCCAGACAATAAAAGCTGGCTGGTTAGATCGACATACTGGCGTCGAAGAGATATAGAAAAGCCGCAAGACTTGAACAGTAGCCAGGGGGGGGGGGAGTTGGCGCTGGCTGGACCTCGGATAAGGTATGGGCGTGGCAAGGCACCCCCGAGCCACTACTGACCCACCTAGGACGAGGCTCTTACACGGTAAGTTGAGAGGTAGCGGGTCCCTTCCCCGCTCCCCCCTCCCCCCTCCCCACCGGATTTCTCACTGACAGAAGCGTTTTCTGGTCTCTGCACTAACACCAAGCAACCAACAAGACCAGTAGGATGCAATACAATCCGAGCGACTGTAGGTAAGGACGGACAAAGCTTCTACTTAGCTTGTACATCCGGCTTGGTACAAGTCAGTTTCTGTTCTTTGCTCCATCGGCATGACCGGGTTCCACATGAACCCCTAGAAAGTCGCGATTTAATGGATAGAACTTATCTGCGTATTCACGCACCCCTCCTTCGTATCCGTCCGTCTATACTACAATATCTGGAAAATTTGGACATCGGCCTGCCACTCGTTAACTGCGCCTGCTCTCTTGTGATCAATTGCCTCCTTGTGTGCTTTCCACCCTTTCCTCTTATCTCACTCCCCGTGCTCATTATCCTGTAAGTGGTGATTATCCTATACAAGCATGAAGCGCACTTCCATGAACCTTGCTTCAACTTTAGTCGCAAGTCCAACTTACTGGAGACTGACACGAAGCCGAATGAACAGGATAATCGGCTTCTCATTCGTCATTGTCAATTCCAAGCCGGGAGCTGTAACAGCCCTTGTCACCCACCAAACCCGAGACGTCCTCCGAAGATATCTATGGAGCCTCGTTCGAATTAATATTGATTCATTCTTGGGCCAGCTCCCCAAAGCTGCTGTATCATTTTGGCATTAACTATCCTCGCTGCTGGTCACCGGGCTACGGAGAGACGAAAAGAGGAGGACAGAGAGCATCGGACATTCTAAAAAACTTCTGCGTTCAATTGAAAGGCTACCTGGTTGTCCTAGGAGATCAGCAAGACGGGGCCGAAACCTGCAACGGAAGCAGCACCACGACGGTCAGCGTTCGACGGTTGAATCCTTGGGTTAAATATACGACTCGATAAGACCAGTAACGATTGCTCGCCTTCACCATGGCCTCGTCATCTTCGGAATCGGACATGTCGCTTGATCCTGAAACCCCACTCACCCCTATGGCTGACGCCCCAGCTTCTTCGCCGCTTGGGGATCGCCCTAAAGAGAAGCGCCGCCAAAGACTCCTCCGGGGTATTCAGCGAATCTCTTCTTCGCAGTCATTGACTCATATAGGTCGCCCGCGGGCAAATACTGCTCCCTATGGTAACCGAGGCACTCTATCTTGTATCAGTCTCGCGCCCACATCTCCCTTGGGACAAAATGCTCCTGGTACTTCGACTCCGGGATATTTCTCTTCTGTTCCGGGCACTCCGGCTGTTGAGTTTCCTGAGTTCGAAGGAATCGAAACACGCCTAGCGACGCGGAAAGTTGCCAATGCCTCCACGACATGCCTGAACCCCGGCTCGGTTTCCCTCCCCCAGGATCTAGCCGCTACGAGGTCTAGATCCGGTACTGTCCGCAAGGCCCACTACGACTTCTGGGCCAGCATGCCTGACGAGATCCGAATTCAAATCCTCTCGTACCTGCGTCCGAAGGAACTCGTCCGTGTTTCGAGAGTAAACAAATATTTTTACAAGTTCTGTTTCGACGGCCAATTATGGACTCGATTCGATGCCAGCGAGTTTTACCAAGAGATATCCGCAGAATCGTTGGCCAAGATAATAGTTGCTGCTGGTCCTTTCGTCAAGGACCTCAACCTGCGCGGTTGTTTGCAGATCGAGCATCATGAACGCGCCGAAATTGTCGCGAAGTCTTGCAAGAATTTAATAAATGCTACTCTGGAGGGATGTCGGAACCTCCAGCGGACGACGCTGCACAGTCTTATCCAGAGTAACGATAAGCTTGCAAATTTGAACCTCACAAGTCTATCGGCTGTGACCAACAGCACCTGCAAAATCATCTCGCGACACTGCCCGCAACTAGAGATGCTTAACGTATCCTGGTGCAAGCATATGGATGCCCGGGGAATCAAAATGGTAATACGCGGTTGTCCTAAGCTCCGGGACGTGAGAGCGGGGGAGATCAGAGGTTTCGACAATCTCGATATGGCTCAAGCCATTTTCGAAACGAATAATCTGGAACGGTTGGTGTTGAATGGTTGCGTGGACCTCAACGACGAAGCTCTGAAGACCATGATACATGGCAGGGATCCCGAGGTGGATATTCTGACAAACCGGCCGATGGTCCCACCGAGGAAACTGCGACATCTGGACTTGAGCCGCTGCTCGCAGCTGACGAGCCACGGAGTTGAAGCTCTGGGTCATTTCGTCCCTGAGCTCGAAGGTCTGCAGTTGAACGGTTGTAGAGTGCTGACCGACTCGGCACTCGAGCCGGTCCTTGCCACGACTCCCCGCCTCACTCACCTGGAATTGGAAGACCTTTCAGAGCTTACCAACGAGATCCTTTCAGAACACTTGGCCAAGGCGCCTTGCGCTCCAAGGCTTGAGCACCTCTCTCTCAGTTATTGCGAGAACCTTGGTGACGCCGGCATGTTGCCCGTCATCAAGAAGTGCGTTGGCTTGAAAAGCATCGACATGGACAATACCCGGATCGGCGATCTAGTACTGGCGGAGGCGGCCGCCATGGTGAGATCCCGGGCGGCTCGAACGTCGGCCCGCGGTTCCCGGCCCCGCATCGGCCTGCGCATGGTCGTGTATGACTGTTCCATGGTGACTTGGACCGGCGTCCGCGAGATCCTGTCCTGGAACGCCAAGGTCCGGCAGCCGTCGGGGAGCAAGCAGCCGACCTACCCGACCGAGATCATCGGGCTCAAGTGCTTTTACGGCTGGCAGCAGACGGTGGAGCAGCACACGCAGCGCGTGCTGCGGGGCGACTTCGCCGCCGCCGCGAGGCTGGAGCAGAAGTGGGCCCACTACATGCAGGCCGTTGAGGAGGCCGGCGCAGTGGGCGCCGGCATCCGCCGCCGCCGCCGCCGCGCCCGCGAGGCACAGATGCTGCATGCTAACGAGGAGGAGGGCGGTGTCGCCACCGCCGGACGCCGGAGGGCGAGGACCATGGCGGGCTCTTGTTCCGTCATGTGATGATTCAAAACGGCGGCTTTTGTCGGCGTCGGAAAGTGGAAGCGCGCTGTCACATACGTAAGGAATTCGGTCCCATTTCTAGATTGGCGTTTTCCCCCATTTTTCATCCGGACCTACCGGGATAGGCTTTCTCTCTCATCATACGGGCGTTCATATACATGGCTAAACGGTTGGTTCGGGAAGGGCGTTGGCGGCGTGACATGTTTCGGTTTTTGCGGAGAGGGAAGAATGGGGGGCCGGCATCGGGTCTATTTTCTCCCTTCGTCGGGATGCTGTGTCTCTCATCTCGTCATGGCTACGCCGGTGCCCTTTTTTCCCTTGCGTCTTTTGGAAGGCAGGCCAAGGACGCGGTCTGGATCTTGTTTTTGTTTGCGTACATGTGGAACAGACCTCTCGCTGTCGGTGGCGCTATCTTGGCAGAATGTTTGTACCTCGGTGGTGTGCTTTTGCTTGTTCATACCTTTAGAGCTTTCTCCATCTTGCGAGGGCGGCATTCCCTGTGGATCATACAGTCTGGCTGGTGTCTTCATCCGAAGTCACTACTTATATATAAAGGCGAGCCCTTAACGTGTTTACCAGCAGAACGTGCCATCTTAGTGGCTCATGGCAGTTTACTAGCTCGACATCTATCCTCGGTGCCTACTGTCATTCTTTGACACGGGAAGTATGGTCATCTGTCACGGTGATGCATGTTCGTACGGTGCAGGCCCGCCGTATCACATTTGTCAGGGTATTGGCCACAGAGTGCCAATGCGCCTCGTTCACAAAGCAGATTGATATTATTACGCAGTCAAGTCTCTCTTTGTGACTCGCCTTCTTTTTTTTATATTTTTTTTTTTCTCTCTACTTAGCAAATGTCCATCTAAAGTTCCATCAAGTGGACCATCCTTGCAGATGTCCAGATGAAACTAGGCGGAAAGCCACATATGTAGCCACGGGCAGAGAACCATCCGACCAACCAATTAAATATGACCAACGTTTTTGTATCAGATCCCTTCACGATGTGATTGAATAATTGTCGAAGAATTACTAAAAAATTTCCCGCCGTGAATATGTATAGCTGGACCGTACATCTCACATGAGATTGCTGTCGTCACGGGGAAGATGCCGTCCAGTCTTACGGCGAATGTAGTTTTGTGTAAAGATGACGAACTAGCCACTAGCGGGATGCGTGCGTGCTTTCACTGCGTTGGAATTAGGGCTTGTAGGATAGGGGGTGTCGTCTCTCAGTCGAGCCGAACAGCTACAAGTGGAGTTTTGTTACAGAAATGCTTTGTCGAAAGAATATGATGCGGGTATCTGGCAAGTAGAATATCTCGCCATACCGAGACGAGTACTGCTAGGAATCTCAGACCAATTTCCTAGGGCGATGGGATGTCCCAGCACCGACTCGCGGTTGCAAGCAAAGGCAACAGGAGGTTTGCTTTACCCATTCCAATCGCGGCACCGGTGCTCGAATGTAAGTCGGTCCAGCCAGTGATTGAGACCCAAGGCTTGGCTAGGGTGGTAATAGAGTTTCTCATCGTGCTTAGTGAGCAGGAGAGCGAACTTCACCTCGAGGAATTCGAGAATCCACTTGTACTCTTCTCCTCGCTGCACATCTTCTTTGCTCTTCCCAGACCTAACCAGGATTTCTATCTGAAGCATGTGCCATCGGCGCTTGTTGTATGATGGTCGTACATGGACTTGGTCGTCCGGAGTGCTCACCCACTGGTATCCTTGCCGGCTTGTGTATCTGGTCGAGCAGCTCGCCATGACAACGTCGATCAAAGCGGTCCCAAGCTTCTTTTGGCGCCAATCTGGATGAACCACCACGAGGATTTTGCCACAAGGTTTGGTGCTGGTATTGTGAGAACCCGATATCCCTCTTTCAAGCGCGTCTACGAGACAGAAGCCGATGATACTGTTTTCGCTCTTCTCCATGCCGGCAAAGTGCCAATCCGCAACTGCGACGACGAAGGGTTGACTTTGGGCCTTGCAACCCCTGAGCAGCTCATGGAATTTCGCAACTGTAACAGGCTGCGTATCAACAACCTTGTATGAATTGTTGACTTCCCGGTTATAGACGGCTGCAACTCCCTCCATGTCCTGCTCGGTTGCAGGGCGGATATGGCAATCCACCTGGACTTCGTCGGGGTTGACATCCTCCTCTATCGCTCGCTGCCGTGCCGCTTTTGTGGCGGCAGTCTCTCGTTTTGATTTCTTCTGAGCGATTCTGTCCGCCCTTACTTGGAGTTCGTGGAGCACCGAGTTAATGTACTCCTGTGGAGTCAAATCGAATTGAACCCTCACACTACCCGGCGCTGTGGGATTGGTTTAAGTCAGTGACCGCATATCCATCAGAGAGGAACCTTACACTCACGCCTGAAGGTGTCCGGATACTCTACGGGCTCAATGAGTGTACCTGTGTTCGTGTCGACGTCACGGTATTGATGACCAGGGATGTCCCGCTCAAGGAAGTCTGCCTTGGTCTCGGGGATTGCATCAGCCCACCACTCTACGAATCTTTTGAGTGAACCTGAAATGATTATGTGCATGTCACTGTGGATACTGTCCTCTTCCCAGGGCTTCTTCGGCTTGGGTCTTCTTGTCTCATTCCAGTCCTGTTCCGTCCACAGTTCCACCGGCGTCTCTCCGCGAATATCACGCGGAGCCCATCGGGCTGGTTTGCTGGGCTTCTCGATCCCGGTAGCACTGACTTGGCTCATAGGATCACCGCTTTCGGATCTGTCCTTCGGGCATGATCCAAATTTTGTGAGCATCGCCTCAGCTGTCAGGGGCAGCGGGGTGGAATCATTTTTGAGGGGGTTCTCGGAAGCGGTTAGTCGATTTGTCTCGTGCTCTGGACTCAGTACCCGGGTCAGACTTGGATATTGTCTAGGATCAGCTTGCGTTGTCGTGAGAGCATCTTCTTGCGCTTTGACTTTAACCTTTTCCTCATCGACTGCCTCCTTGCCAGGAGGTTCTTGCTCGATCTCTGGCGTTTGCGCTGTGGCCTCTAATTTGTCTTCAGCAACTTGCTTTGCTCCAGCCTCTTCCTCAGCTCTCTTCGTTCTGACTCTCTGTTCAGCTTCTCGATTCTCTTGTGCTTCATCATTGGTATTTATAGCCCGGGCTTGATCATCGGCTCCACGCTTGTATAGATGTTGTACCTCCGTCTGTCCAATTATTTGCTTGAGCTTCTCATCCACAGCTCCTCGGTTCGCTTCCGCTCGTGCGGCCTCCTCAGCTGTTCTGGCGACTTCCGCCTGCACCCTGGCCAGGAAAACTGGATTGATCCGGACTCCCGGTGTTACTTGCCTCGAGGCCGTATCAATAGCGTTTTGTTTTGCACTGCCTGGTTGACTTCGCATAGGCGGCGGCATGTACGGACGCGAGGCGTTGTTGCGCTCATTGAACGGGATAATAGATATTGCTGTAGCCTGAGGACGCTTGATAGTCTTAGTCGGAGTAAGATAGGGGCTTCGTGATTCCTTTGCAACTTCCTTAGCCCACTGACTATCCTGGAGACCACCTGGCTTCTGTTGAACGCCATCTGGGGTGAATTTTGTTTGGTCCTTCTTGGACTCCGAACAGGCCTCATTTCGGAGCGATTCCGGCTCATTCATCCCTTTGAGATGAGGATCGCATGTCTCCTCTGTTTTGGTAAGTGGGACATTGCCAGAACTGGACTGAATGGACCAATTCTGAGATTCGGAAGGGCCATCGTAGATGAGCGAGCTTTCGGCCATAGGGAACACTCCCCACTCGTCCTTAGCCTGAATATTCGGACCTGTACTCATTTCTTTGTTCGAAACCTCATTCGAGGTAGGAAGCTTGGGCAAAGTGCTATCCGCATCGCCTTGAGCTTGGAGAATCTTCTCCAGCTCCTTCCAAGTCTCAGGAGTGTCAACCCACTTCTGGCGCTTCATTGTGTCTAGGCAAAGCAGTCAGCATGATTTGGAGGGTTGCAAGGAGCCGAGTGGGCAGTGTCACTCCCTGTATGGCTCTATTGTATCGTTTCCAGCAACAGCTGGTTGATGAATTGGCCTGGGGAGGTGGGTCATAGAGAGAAAAATAGGTGGATACAAGAAGTTGCTCATTGCATACCCCGCAGGGTTATGTCGACGGAAGGGAAGAAAGGGATCATAAGCGCATGGGCTTCGTTGTGAGGAATAGGGACAGAGATGACAAGGAAGGTAGTTCGTGCATATGTGGTTCAGTGTATAATACTCACACGTCGACATGCAGAGTGCTTGTGGCTTGATGGACTTGCTTCTGTAGAAGGGCTGAGTGGATGACACTGGGCTTCTCTAGAAAGAACAAGAAAATGTTAGATTAGTATAGAGATTGCCAAGATGTTAATGGAAATTTCTGTAGATGGGGCATGCGGGAAAACTGGGTAGAGAAGAAAAGAATTGCCTCACTAGTCAACGTGACGGCAGTGTAAAGGCTTGTTGGTCGATTAACGTGTAGCAAATTCACGCATCCAGTGTTCTTCCCATGCCGTTCGTAGGCTGTAGATCGAATGATATCAGTGAAGCCTACTTTATTGCTAAGGCAGTGAAAGACAGGGGACCTAATGGAGATAGTATTACGAGTCAGACTGGAAGTCGATAGAATGCATATGAAGTTGGCGATGGGAAAAAGGAGTACGTGAAGAACCCGGCGATAGAAAGAGATACGAGTCAACGAATGAAGGAAGTAGTTGGGTACCTAAAGCATGGAAGGAACCGGCGATGCACAGAGGGCGGATGATATAGATGGACAAAGTCGGCAGTGGGGGCGGAGATTCCCAGCGGATGATGCACATAGAGTCGACAATATGGATAGTCGACTACGTATAAAAGTTAGTGATATAGACGGAGTTGATGTAGATGGAGGTGAGCGGAGTAGATGAAGGTCCGTGGAGTAGATGGGGCTAATGACATTGGCAGACTTGACAATATATGTTAGGTGGAGTGGAGGGTACATGAAGTCGACGGCGAAAGGGGTTCATGGTAGAAGTAGTTAACCAAGAATAGGAAATAGAAGGAGACATACCTAGTATGTGTCCCAGTTTAGTGAAGGAGTTAATGATGCAGGCAGACTTGATGATATATGTCAGATGGAGTGGAGGATAGGTGCGGTCAACGATATAGACAAAGTAGAGGTTGGCGCATAAAGGGGAGAGATGAATTTGGAGAAAACTCGCGGCAGATAAGCATAAAGGTATGTGTGTATCTTAATGGCATACGGAGGCTCCAAAATGTCGAAATGGCATTAAGGAAACATTCAGCAACGAGATATTAAGATATAGATGAGGAGGTAAAGGCGTTGCTGTGGTGCGACTTGGGTGTCGTGTAGTGGAAACTACTTGGTGTCATTGGGGGATGCAGCGAAATGGGAAGGTACATAAGGGGGTTCAAAGCACGAGGGAAGGCACGGCTCAAAATTTAGAGAGAGAAGCACGACTTGCCAACTTAGCTTGTCGAAAAGCCGTGACCTTTGATGGAGCTCAACGCCTTCCAACCAAAGGCCAGAAGAACGACAAGGTGACCTCAGAATTCACTCTCTAGGTGCAAGAATGTCTGCCTTGGATATACTTCAACCCAGATGTCAAGAATACCTTAGGGTTAGGGTGATCTATGTGAGACTTAAAGACGACTTGGTACGGCCGTACAGAGGCACACAACTAACTCACAATCTAAGAGACGAAGGTTCGTCGTTGGGATATCGACTTTCTCAACAAGGCACAGTAGCAGAAGTCGAATAGGTGAGGTGAGCCAACCTGCTCCTGCAGTGCATCTACGAGAACTTCCAGATGGTTGATGAAACCTAGGTAGAAATACTGATAGGTTCGGGGGGTCATTAAATTTGACGGTTACACTATTGCCAACTCCAAAGGCTCTGCCCCCTAGTAGGGACACTACCTTGGGGCTCCAACGTCTCGCTTTACCTGATCTTCAAGAGGCCTGAGCATCTAAGATAACCGAGATTGGAATTATTTACGCCTTGTTTACCATTAAAGAGCGGTTCAGCCTGAGCACACACAAAATCTCATCTGACACCTTGTCGAAGCCAGACATGTTGGATCACGTTTATAGACATGTGTATTTTGCGGCTGATCATGTGCCTTGGTCTAATCTATACGCATTGATTATATGACCTCATCGCCACTCCCTTGCTGAGAAACCTTAAAATGCAATATTTTAATTTCGCGGCATCTCTTTCGAACCCCCCTTATTGATAGTTTGTACGGGCCATGACACTGACTCTACTCCTATTTCAGGCTATAATGTTATACACAACAGCTTGACTCATAAATGCTGAAGTTTTAGAGCCTAGTCGTGATATCTGGCACTGTTGAGTTCAATTTTCATTAATAAGCCACCTTACGCATACCTGAGGCCGTTATTCGTGGACCTCATTTCACACACTGTATGTTTCGATTTTCAGGAGGTGGAGCACGTTTACTAACTTCAAGTCGTGTCGCATCTCACGGCCCAAGGTGATTCCAATGCTGCTCATTTTGATGCTAGCGCTCTGTATGCCCCACGCCTTCCACGGATATGTCACTCGCGGGCTGTGGCTACACATAAGGGCGGATCGAAGAAGTGGGTAATTGCCACTGCTGATTTCTTGCCTGGGCCATGTAGTAGGTGCAAGAAGGTGAGACTCCGAGATGAGAATACTTCAAGTGATACACGTGCACTTCGGCGTTGAGGACCAATATATGTCATGACCACGTGCCCCTGAAAGCAGAGCTTAACTGCCAGCTTCAGCCCCATTAAGGCTGGACGAACACATCTTAGATGGTTCATTCGGTAAGACAAGTTGATTAGTTGATGTCAACTACCGGAGAAACGTGCCTTAAGAACCCTGTCGCCCAGCAGGCCATGTATACTTTTGGCCCGTTAACGGAGACCCTACATCTGGCAAGCGCACCCCCTTGAGGCATAATAGTACGCCTGAGGAGAAGGACCCTGAATCTGACCATACATTCCCAACCAAGCTATATAGCGAACATGCCCGGACCAGTAAAGACGCAGCACTGCTTGATGTCTCTTCTTTACAAGCACTAGCAACTCACTGACGGGATAGGCCACTCCTGTTCACCGCTAATCCTCGAACCGAGTAACCCTCCTATTCAATTGTTGCGAAGACTGCAATTCTGAATCACGAGGGAGCCGAGGTTTTAGTCATTATTTGTCAGCCTGTCTCTGAAAAGAAAGCCTCGCTCCTACAGGCGTTAGACCCAGATCAGTGAGCACCAATGATGGAACGAAAGACTAGCAAGTTGGCCTTGCGAGTTAGGGCCGATTATTGCCTAAGGGTCGTATGTGTAGATGGATAATGGCTTCCGGGAACTGGACAGTTTAGCAATAGGTAATGAGAAGAAGCAGCTCCCCTATCCGTACGAGGTCCGCGTTAGGGGTAGAGAACTGGGCTAATAGAAACGCCGCCTAGGGACGCAAAGTGGAACCTTCTGAGGGATTTGAGATCTCGCGACCGGGGCGTCATCTCAGCTGCGGCAGGACCTTTTTAGGTTTCCTTGCGAGAGAGGCACCACCTGCTATGTAACTGCACGGAGATTGACAGTGCCCGAAATCTTCTAGGCATGATTATCGACACCGAGAGGATGCTAAAATATTAAAGAGGGGATATACGCCAGAGACCGTTGGTGAGCCCAGGGGACTTGTCCCAACTCCTCACAGCTTCACCTTGAGGCTATGCTGGCTCGCAATGCTGACGCAAGGTTTTGTGAATTGTCCAGGGTAGGTTGCCTCCTAGCTTTAAGGACCTATTGCTGGTCCCACACAGGCTAATATGAGCCACCAAGCGAATATCCTCTCTCAAAATAATAATGTAGCTACCGCCTGCAGCGTGCAATGGATGTGTTCGACGCGGCAAAAGAATCTGCTCTGCTGTCAGCCACATATTCTTCGTATTATCACATAATATTAATCAACATTTTACATTCCAGAGCTGAACAATATCAGCCACAACATAAGTTGGTATCCACGGGGTTCATCAGAGCTACAGAGGTGGGATCCCGAAGAGGTCTTTGGACCTCATAATCCAGACTGGGGCGCTATTACCTGCGCCGGCGAGGCCCCCTCGATGAGGCGGCGGTGCCGAAACCCCGTCACGATGTCCAGATACAGGCAGGACCTATTTCGCGAACTAGCCATCCTCAAAGACACTCGCCAACCATCAAAGCCTCAAGATCTCGAAAGAGCTGCAGAGTTCATGCTGTGCTGCGGTTATTATGGCAGCCAAGCTCCAATTTTAGCCGGGCAGTGGAGATCAATGCTCGGAGCATGTGCCACGGAGGGAAAGGGGACACGCTCTTCAGCTTCTGCGCCCAATACGGGGACGAAGGCTAATATGATTATCAACACCGAGTCCGAGGGCAAACGTCGCACCTCAGAAACACCGGAAGGAGGCAGGAAAGACTGCGAGACAATGAAAACGACAACGGGAAGAACAGGATGAGGGGAGAAGAGAACAGCGCGGAGGCAGTCCGTGGACGTGCCTGTCCGGGGGGGGGGGGGGGGGGGGGGGGGGGGGGGGGGGGGGGGGGGGGGGGGGGGGGGGGGGGGGGGGGGGGGGGGGGGGGGGGGGGGGGGG